>JAWKAU010000209.1:0-226000 GCA_033398695.1 Orobanche coerulescens
TACTAGAAGGGGGCCCTAGTCTTTTCAGTCATTTATTCAGTCATTTATGTTTCCTTCATTTATTCCGCTGCAGACATTCCGTTTGAATACTCATCTCATTCAGTGTTGTGTATTTTATATTCATATAAAATATACAAGTATTCTATATTATCCTGGGTGTGTTGTATGAAACTTCTCATCGGAGTAATTGATGTTGTAATGTGGTTCGGTACTACATTTACCCTGTGTAATTCATCCATTTTCATTCGCCTGGTGGGTCCCAGTCGGGGGTCCACGGCACTGTAATATCCGCCTAGTTTGGGGTGTTACATAGCGTGCGCTAGCCCTACATGACAAACACCCGCTGACCTTATCTGGACACGCGTCGCAAGTGGCCGGGTCCACCCGCCGAAAGCTAAGATTGCATTATTGGTGATCTGATGTTAGCGTGCGCTAACCAACATACGTTAGCGTGCGCTAACTGAATATAAAAATCAACCTGGGCCTACCTGTCGGCCACCTTCCGGAACTAACCCAGCAATTCTTTACGTACGTTAGGGGTCCTCCTTAGCGTACGTAACCGAACCTCTTAGCGTACGCTATCAATACTTCGTAGCGTGCGCTACCTGTACCCAGTAGCGTGCGCTAATGAATACTTAGCCATTTTCCGCAATTTATGTCCAACATCTTGACGTACCAAAAACGAACATAAGACACACTGAACACAAACACTGAATCCAATAATATTCTTATACGATATACTCTATATCGAAAGTACGATAACCTGATACACGATATCCTCAAATGTAAATGTCGACCAGATACGACAATTATACCGATACTGACATCTTAGTCCTTTATTTATTTTATCCCTACTGTACAGATTCCACGCTGTACAATATAACTTGGATAAAATAATATCAAACAACAGTAGTAGAAATTCCGGATATTACTTTCTACACCACTTAAAATAAGTTTCGTCCTCGAAACTTGCAATCCGTCATAAAACAAACAAACATACCTTTCAACCCAAAATATCCCAAAACCATCAGGACAACGATCAATTATCGTCATCACCGAATAACCAAACGAGCATACTTACAAATACGCAGGTCGACGATCTCCTGAGATACTAGCAAGCAATCTCACTGTACAATCTCAATACGCTTACGATCACAATTCCCTGAGTCTCAACAAAATATATCATCTTCGGATGAAACAATCTGCCCGAATAAAATCCTGTCTGCCTGATTACATAATCAAGTCCCAATTCCGATAAGATGAATAATACACAATACATCTGCAAAACAACTGCCCAAAACAACATGAATCCCGAAACATCAACACAAAATCCGAACGCTCAGATGATCACCAACAATGATCAACAATCAACCGAATTTATCATCGACATGATAAATTCCAATATGACCAACCAGAGGTCAAAATACAATCGAGAATATCGTCAACGTGATAACTCCAATATTACCAACGAACGATCAACGAAAATCGAGAATACCTTCACACGGTAAACCAACACGATCAACACAGAACCACAGAAACAGATATACGAAAGAATAACATTCTCAAAACGACAAATCAATCACGTACAGTAGATCTCAATAAACATACCCAACTGACGAACATTTCCCTCGGCATACGAACAACAAATCGCAAATCGACGAACATACCAATTCATACAAGGAGTGGGAACGACTACTCAATATCCAAAACAACCAGCATGGGGTCACCATCCCCAAATTTACACTTACAAAGAAATCATTCAAAGATCACTATGGTAAGATTGCGCTACTACCGCACCAATGGACTCACATAGCACATATGTCCCGGTTTTACAAAGTCCAAAGTTCCAAAATTACATCCTGCACATGAATCTACAACATGCAGTATATTTCTCTTATCTGATCAATCAACCGATCATCCTTGCATAACCAATCTACCATACTAAACTTCGAATCTCTTTTCCTTGTACCATCAATATGATATGCCCGATGCACTAAATGCATATGTACATCAATCACATTTTCAAAACCAATTTGAAATCATATATTCTTGTCACGAAGACAATTTTCGAAAGTTCTTTCAAGAGTTTGAAAACTCAAAACATAAATTTTCGTAAGACCACGAAATCAATTTTAAAATTTAAATCGGCTCGCTGGTGCCAAGTTCTCGATAAAAATTCTTTTCGAATACACATGATTAAATAAAATGGAATTTATGCAAATGCTTGTGCATATCCATACTCCTGTATACCACTTCGGCTCGTCACCAATATCCACTGATATTCTATCAGAAAACCACACGATAGAGTTCCAAAATCTCAAATATATAGACTCTGATAAAAACTCCTCCTCCACATACTACTCGCAACGTCAATCCTTAATCCATCCTGGATTACCTCAAATATGATATAACAAAACATTGAAACAAATCAACAAATCAAACACAACGAAAGACTTCCCGAGAAGTTCCATTTGAACAAGTAAACCAAAAACCTCAAAAGGTAGGAACAAAATAAATAAACGATTGATAAAGAGTTTTACAAATCTCGGGAGTTTTAGAAAACAGAAAAGCTTTCTTTTGAAACATTAGGGTCTCAGCCCGTATCTTGTTCCGCATTACAAGAAGTTTAAAAAGTAGAAAACTCTTTTCGGACTCCAAGTCCTGAGTTACAAAACTATTTCAAAATCGATTGGGTCTCGGCCCAAAAATCATTTTCCGTAAAACATCCGTAAAATATTCATTTTGAAAGGTATCATTTTCAGATGATCAAAAGCAGTTCATATATCTCAAAATGAATTAACATGCTACATGTTCTTCTCAACCATGCACAATATTTCTCCCCAAATGCTCATACTGTAACGCGTGATATCTGCTGAATCTCAAAACATACCAACTTAGAACGACAGTAAATCTCCATGAAATTCAAAAATTCAAATACTTACAGATCGTGAAGCCGACGATTCCCCGTGATACTGGCACATGTCTCGACTCTAGAAAATACTCGACATGGATATTTTCAAAACACACGTTTGCCAAATCAGTTCGACTCAAGAACACAATACATCTCATTCCAGAGAATCTCGTTAACACCATTTGGAAAAGTTATAACAAGCCCAGTACGATACTGGCAAATCCGATAACGCACAAGCCTGAGTGAACAACAAAGACTCAAAGCTCTAATATTTGTCAATCGACAACTCTAATGACGCAACAAAAACACGACCCAACTTGACCCAAATGACTAGGTTTTCTCAACCTAAGCTCCGATACCATATTCTGTAACACCCCCAGATTTAACCGGAAATATTACAGCGCCGTGGGCCCCGAGATGGAACCCACAAGGCTAAAAGAAATTTTTGCAAACATTTACAAATGCCCACAAGGCCGACAACGGTACTATCTTTAAAATGTTCGAAGATTTAATAAAATCTATTTATCAAAACTGTCGTAAAAACTCATTTGGAATCACAAGGCCAAACGGCCGACACTCAAAAGTCTAGAAAACGATTTCCAAAGTAACCTCAGTTACCAGATACCAAAATAGCATTTCAAAATACTCACGCATCGGAAAAAGACCAACCATAAAGATACTCTAGCAGCGGAAAACAAGAACCAATCAGAAACTCAATGCACAAAACATGTGTAATATCCGGTTGTAATTCAGTCATTATCATTCAGTAATTTCATTCGGTGATTGTCACTCAGTGGATTTTCACTCATTTATAATCTTTCATCAATCATGTTCATTCACCCGTGTTCACCGTTCAGAAAAACTTCGAGTTGTGTATCGTTATTGTTCATCGTTTCAACTTTCCTCTTATGAGTTCGACTTTATTAGATCACCATTAATTTTTGGTAACTCCAAAAATTCTAAATCTTTGCAATATTATAGAGCATCGAGTTAGCTTTCCAATGGTTCAAACGGTGAGTCAATCGGAGTCCGGACGAGAGAGTTATGGTCGTTTTAGCTCACCCGCTCGTTATTGGCGATCACCGCCGGCGGACCCGACCGTGTCGTCCCGACACGGCCCGTGCCGTACTCGCCGGAAATGCCGAAGTTTCTGCCGGCCGAACTCGGCCGTGTCGTCCGACACGGCCCGTGTCGAACCTTCCGGATAAGCGAGAATCGTCTGCCGAGCACGCCGGCCGTGTCGTGCAGCGCGGTCGAGTCATGCCGAGTCATTGTCGGACGGGTCACCGTCGGAAGGCCCTCCGCGCCGCGACCGTGTCAAGCCGGACACGGTCGAGTCCTGTCGGCCAGGTATGCGACACGGCCGTGCCGGTCGGCACGGGCCGTGTCGGCAGGCGCCAACCCCTATAAAAGGCCCTGCAGACGTTTTTCATGCCATTTTTCACCTTCTTCTTCTCCTATTCCGAGGCTGGGAGTGCTCTAAGCTTGAAGCCATGTTGTTTAACAACATATCCATGGATTTCTTGAGGTTATATCATCAATAATCCGTCCGATATCATCCCTTGATCCAGCGAATCAAAGTTAGATTTTTAGAACCCTACTTTTGGTAAAATTGGGGGTTTTCGTGTTTTTGTCCGATTCGTTCCGTTTTGTTGATTAATTCATGATGAATATGATTAATCTTGTTGGTATTCTTAGTTTCCCTACGGATTCATGGTAAATTTCGTGATTTTTACGGAATCGAGAGGGTTTGGTTGTGGTCCGCCCTCGTTGTTGTTTATATACGAATATACATGAATCGTAGGCGGGTTTTCGGGGGTTTCTTCGTGTAATTTGAATATGGATAATTGATTATCATATTCCTTGCGAATCGTTTAGGTGCCGAAAGCGCGTTCTCGGACCTACCGAACTCATACCTTTCCTCCGTTCGATTTCTCGATGTCTCAAAGGCAAGTATACATTTATGATTGTACGTTCTCGACTTTGAAAGTATGAAATATTGATGGTATGATTATTTCTAGCCACTCGGACGGGCCTATGGTCCTACGAGGGTTTCGTAGCCTCAGTGCGATTCCATGGTTGATATGAACGAACCGTTTCTACGGCATTCATATGAAATAATGTTGGCATGCTTATTTATATCCACTCCGGGACGGACCGAGGTCCTCACGAGGGTTTCGTAGCCTCTGCAGTGCGATTCCATGGACAATATGAATTAACCACTCGGGACGGACCGGCCAGGTCCTCGAGGGTTCCGTAGCCTCAGTGCGGTTCCACGGTATTCATATATGTATTGATGACGGATGATATGAGCGAACCACTTTGGGGCGGGCGACGGGTCCCCAAGGGTTCGTAGCCTGCAGTGCGGTTCCACGGTATTCATATACGTCTTGTTGTGATGCTATGAGATTTAGTTATTAGAATACTAGTCTTAAATTGATGAATTGACGGAAATTGATGAATTGACGGATTACATTTACTTTATTGTCGAGAAGTATTATGTTTCATATTGTTATACTTGCACTAGCTATTCGACGGCTAACCCCTTTATGGGAAATACGTTTCATGTATTTCAGGTTCCGGGAGAGCGGACGGGCAGGTATCGGGTCGGCATAAAGATGGTGGGCAAGTGTGATCCGTGTCTTTCTTCAGTTTTATTTTCTTTGGGAATTCCCGTTCGGTGTTGTTGTCTTGGATTGGCTATTGAATACTCGAGTATTGTTTTCCTTTTTCCTTGATGTTCCGGCCTGTGTTTGCCGAAGTATTGAATTGAGTTGTGATGTTTGTAAGTACATTGGTTATTTTTCGAATACCTTTGTATTGTTTTTCATCCCAATGTGTGTAGACCTTATTGGTCAAAAATTATGGTTCCGCGTATGTTTAGCCTTGTGGTCCCACGGCGGGGCTTACGGCGCTGTAATATCCCTGAATAACTTGGGGGTGTTACAGAATATGGTATCAGAGCTTAGGTCTATGGATACCTAGGCTGTCGGTCTTTTGGGTCGATCGAGTCGTTAATTGTCCACAGTATCACTACTCTGCCATCATCACAGTGCGACCGGTACTTGTAAGACCTCTCACTCTTCTGGTGTTTCCTTATTCGTTTTGCTTCCTTTTATCGGTATTCTTGAGAATCGGACACTTTGTTGATGCGTGATTGAATTGTGCTTACGTGACTTGTGTGTTCTTCAGTGTGTCAGCTGGTAGGGGCCGTGGTCGTGGCCGTGGGCGAGGAAGAGGTCGTGGCGCGGCCGTGTCCATCAGTTCAGTTGCGGGGTCGCCAACCCGGTTTGTCGAACTCGGTGCATCCCGATACTGAGAGTCGGCACGACGATCGGATGGTCGGGAACAACGCAGACGTTGGAGTGGCGAATGCACTTCAACAATTGGCTACTCGAGATGACTATTTTGGCCCAAACTGTTGAATAACCCGAACCCAAACACGGATGCCACCTTCAAAATGTAATCCGTATGCACCCTCCACAGTTTGGCGATTACCCTGACCCGTTAAGCCGGGAGGATTGGCTAGCGAGTGGAAAAGATTTTTGAGGCGGTTGATTGCCGATGTGAGAAAGTACCGATTGCCCAGTATTTCCTCACTAAGGAGGCCGCTACAGTGGAAGGTCATCAAGCCACAGATCGTATTGCCTCATGGGATGAATTTAAGGAGCTCTTGGAGGCCGAGTTTTGTCCTTGGCCGGTGCGAGAGAGCGAATCCGAGCCTTCTTCGAGGCTAAACCACAAGATATTCCCGTTTCGCAGGCGATTGTGGAGTATAACCAACAATTAATCCATGTGAAGGATCAAGTACGTAACGAGCGCGATAAGATCCGTTATTTTGATATGCGGATGAATTTGGACTTACGGAGGTACATGGCGGATTTGCTTGCACCACACCGAAAGAATATCGGGACAGAGCTTTAGCCCATGATATGTTGAGCCCCGACAATGATACCGTTGAAGAACCGAAGAAGCAGAAAGTCGGGGGAAATTTTTCTGGCTCTAAGGGTGGCAACTTTCAGAAGTCACAGACGACTAACCGTTTTACCGGACAGTCGTCACGTTCTAATAAAGGGAAGAGGGGTTACCGACCCCCTTCGGGTACCTCAAATCGCGCGGTGACTTGCTATAATTGTGGCCGTTCAGGCCATATTAATTTGGAATGCCACTTTCCATCGTTGAAGTGTCACACGTGTGGTCAGATGGGGCATAGAGCAGTTTATTGTTCCGAGCCGAACCAGACTTTGGACACTCGGGCTTCTGCCCCAACACCCCTTGATCAAGGTGTTAATCAGCGGCAATCTTTCGGTCAACCTCAGCAGAATTTTGGCAGGGGCTGGGGACGGGGTCAGAACGCTGGAGGGGGGAACTCTAGCATCGGTTCGGTACAACCACGAGTTTATGAGATGCGTCGAACAGACGAACCCGATGCGGCGGTGGCTTCAGGTACCATCCATATTCTATCCTATCCAGTCCGTGTACTTTTTGATTCGGGTGCTACACATTCTTTTATTTCTTTGGAGTGTGTACGCCGTTTGAATATAACTTGTTTAACTGCTTGCGATCCCTTTATCGTGAGGCCCTTTAGCGGGGATAGGATTGTGGGGAATCAGGAGATTAGAGAATTTCCGGTGGTTATATCCGGTATGGAATGGTTATCAAATTTAATTGTAGTTGATATGGAAGGCGAGGACGTAATCCTCGGCGAGGATTGGCTTAATAATCACCAGGCGATTATGAATTACCGTACCAAAGTTATCACTATGATGACTAAGGACGGATACGAATACTCATTTTTGGGGCGTAAGTTGGGCCATCCAAGTTACTTATCGGTTCCTGAAGGCCGTAAAACTTTTGAATAAAGGTTATGCGGGCTATTGGTGTTATGCATTGAAAGCGGAAGGAATTGAAGTCGATTTCTCTTCAATTCCGGTTGTTAATGAGTATCCGATGTTTTTAGGACGATCTTAGGATTACCGAGATCGAGAGATAAATTTTTCCGTGGGTTTAGAGCCGGATGCGGCCCCGATTTCTAAAGCACCTTATCGGATGGCACCTTAGAGATGCGAGTGAAGACTCGGTTGGGAGAACTTTTGGAAAAAGGGTACATCGGGCCAGCGCTTCGCCTTGGGGCGCGCCGTTCTTTCGTCGGGAAGAAGGATGGTTCACTACGTTTGTGCATTGACTACCGTGAGTGAATAAAGTAACCATCAAGAATAAATATCCTTTGCCTCGTATAGACGATCTATTTGATCAATTGCAAGGAGCTGCGGTTTTCTCGAAGATTGATTTAAGATCCGGGTATTATCAACTCGGGGTGAGGGAGTCCGGCGTTAGAAGACGGCGTTTCGGACGAGATATGGACATTACGAATTTGTAGTTATGCCTTTTGGGTTGACGAATGCGCGGCGGTATTCATGCAATTAATGAATAAAGTATTCATCGAGTACCTCGACAGTGTGTAGTCGTCTTTATTGACGACATCTTGATCTATTCTCGAGATAAGGAGGAACATGCCCGGCACTTGCGTTTGGTCTTAGACATTTTGAGAACCGAGCACCTCTATGCAAAATTCTCGAAATGTGAGTTTTGGTTGGAAGAAGTTATGTTTCTCGGCCATGTGATTTCGGTAGAAGGGGTTCGTGTAGACCCGAGAAGATCGAGGCGGTGTTAGTGGGCACCGCCTAAAAATGTTAAGGAGGTTCGTAGCTTTTGGGCCTTCTTGGGTATTACGTCGGTTTGTCGAGGGTTCTCGAAACTCGCTCGACCACTTACGAAATTACTCGAGAAGACCGAAAAGTTTATTTGGACGGATGAGAGACAACGGAGCTTGATGAATCGAAGAGGCGATTAACTTCAGCGCCGATTCTAACTTTACCACATGGTAGCGAAGGCTTTACAGCTTTATAGTGACGCTTGGTCAAGGCACAGGCCGTGTTCTTATGCGGCATGATAAGACAATAGCTTTTGCGTCACGACAATTAAAACCGTATGAGATGAATTATCCTACTCAAGATTTAGAGTTGGCAATTGTCTTCGCACTCAAGATTTGGCGGCATTATTTGTACGGTTCACCGTGTCGGATTTATACTGATCACAAGAGCACGAAATATATTTTGATCGAAGGAGCTAAATATGAGGCAGAGGCGTTGGTTAGAATTGATAAAGGATTATGATTTGGAGATTCTTTACCACCGGAAAAGCCAATGTCGTTGCGGATGCTTTGAGCCGCAAATCGGCATCTCTTCAAATGCTTGAGGTTCTTACGTCTTAGACGAAGATTCGTCAAGATTTAATTGAACAAGGGATCGAAGTTTGGCTTGGAGTACGAGACAGTTGTGTACTCTCGAAATTACTTCGTCCTTGGTTGACGATATCAAAGGGAAACAGTGGAGTGACCGATGATTTCTCAACTAAAGGAAGATGTAATTAAAGGAAAAGCTCCAGCTTTATGGTACACGAGGATAGTATTTTGAGATTTCAGGCGGGCTTTGCGTTCGAATGATTTGGAATTGAGACAGAGGATTCTCAGAGAAGCTCATGCTACGCCTTACTCAATCCACCCGAACGAGTAAGATGTACAAAGATTTGAAGCGCAATTTTGGTGGAATAACATGAAGAAGGATGTTACGGAGTTTGTACTACGATGCTTGACGTGTCAACAAGTCAAGATCGAACATCAACGACCGGTGGGATTGTTGAAACCACTCCCCATTCTGAATGGAAGTGGGAAGACATCTCGATGGATTTTATCATCGGCATGCGAGAACTCGGTGGAATGAATATGATTTGGGTAATTGTCGATCGATTGACCAAGTCTGCACACTTCTTGGGTATTAAGGATACTTGGGGACCGGATAGAGCTCGAACCTTTATTGCCGAGATCGTGAGATTACACGGTAGCCCCAAGACCATTGTTTCCGATCGAGACGGCCGTTTCATATCGCATTTTTGGCGTGCCGTTCATCGAGGCTCGGTACGGAGTTGAGATTGAGCACTTCCTTTCATCCTCGGTCGGACGGTCGAGACAGAGAGGACGATTGAGACATTGGAAGATATGTTACGGGCTTGTGCCTTGGATTGGAGTAATGATTGGGAGCTTCACTTGTCGTTGATCGAGTTTGCTTACAATAATAGTTGGCATGCGTCGATCAAAATGGCACCCTTCGAGGCACTCTATGGTAGGCGATGTAGGTCGCCATTATGTTGGGACGAGGCTTGAGCTAGTTGGGGCGGAACCGGATATGTTATTGGAGACCAAGGAAAAGATTTCTATTATCCGAGATCGACTCGACGCCTGCAGTCGTCGAAATCTTACGCCGATACTCGTCCTCGACCCTTGGAGTTTGAAGTGGGGATCACGTTTTCTCAAAGTATCACCGACTGGAGGAGTTTTCCGCTTAGGAAAAAGGAAAACTCGGTCAGATATATCGGACCTTTCGAGATTTTGGACGAGTTGAGATTTAGCTTATCGCTTGGCGTTGCCTCCAGCTTTGAGTCACGTCCATAGTGTTTTCCATGTGTCCCAGTTAAGGAAGTATGTACCGGATCCGAGCCACATTATCGACTACAGTGAGATTGACGTAGCCGAGGATATTATCTTTCCGGAGAAACCCGTGAAGATTCTTGAGCGCCGTGAGAAACAACTTCGGCATAAGACCATTCCACTGGTTAAAGTACAATGGTCGAGGCATGGAGTCGAAGAGGCGACTTGGGAGACGGAAGAGAAGATGCGAGTTGAATACCCCGAACTATTTATTTCTTAAGTTTCGGGACGAAACTTCTTTTTAGAAGGGGAGAATGTAATATCCGGTTGTAATTCAGTCATTATCATTCAGTAATTTCATTCGGTGATTGTCACTCAGTGGATTTTCACTCATTCATAATCTTTCATCAATCATGTTCATTCACCCGTGTTCACCGTTCGGAAAAACTTCGAGTTGTGTATCGTTATTGTTCATCGTTTCAACTTTCCTCTTATGAGTTCGACTTTATTAGATCACCATTAATTTTTGGTAACTCCAAAAATTCTAAATCTTTGCAATATTATAGAGCATCGAGTTAGCTTTCCAATGGTTCAAACGGTGAGTCAATCGGAGTCCGGACGAGAGAGTTATGGTCGTTTTAGCTCACCCGCTCGTTATTGGCCGATCACTGCCGGCCGGACCCGACCGTGTCGTCCGACACGGCCCGTGCCGTACTCGCCCGGAAATGCCGAAGTTTCTGCCGGCCGAACTCGGCCGTGTCGTCCGACACGGCCCGTGTCGAACCCTTCCGGATAAGCCAGAATCGTCTGCCGAGCACGCCCGACCGTGTCGTCTGGCACGGTCGAGTCATGCCGAGTCGCTGTCCGACGGGTCACTGTCGGAAGGCCCTCCGCGCCGCGACCGTGTCAAGCCGGACACGGTCGAGTCCCTGTCGGCCAGCTGTGCGACACGACCGTGCCGGTCGGCACGGGCCGTGTCCGGCAGGGCAGTCAACCCCTATAAAAGGCCCTGCAGACGTTTTTCATGCCATTTTTCACCTTCTTCTTCTCCTATTCCGAGGCTGGGAGTGCTCTAAGCTTGAAGCCATGTTGTTTAACAACATATCCATGGATTTCTTGAGGTTATATCATCAATAATCCGTCCGATATCATCCCTTGATCCAGCGAATCAAGGTTAGATTTTTAGAACCCTACTTTTGGTAAAATTGGGGGTTTTCGTGTTTTTGTCCGATTCGTTCCGTTTTGTTGATTAATTCATGATGAATATGATTAATCTTGTTGGTATTCTTAGTTTCCCTACGGATTCATGGTATATTTCGTGATTTTTACGGAATCGAGAGGGTTTGGTTGTGGTCCGCCCTCGTTGTTGTTTATATACGAATATACATGAATCGTAGGCGGGTTTTCGGGGGTTTCTTCGTGTAATTTGAATATGGATAATTGATTATCATATTCCTTGCGAATCGTTTAGGTGCCGAAAGCGCGTTCTCGGACCTACCGAACTCATACCTTTCCTCCGTTCGATTTCTCGATGTCTCAAAGGCAAGTAT
Source organism: Orobanche coerulescens (assembly GCA_033398695.1). Taxonomy (NCBI): domain Eukaryota; kingdom Viridiplantae; phylum Streptophyta; class Magnoliopsida; order Lamiales; family Orobanchaceae; genus Orobanche; species Orobanche coerulescens. The sequence goes on from JAWKAU010000209.1 coordinate 11,948, forward strand.
ACATTTATGATTGTACGTTCTCGACTTTGAAAGTATGAAATATTGATGGTATGATTATTTCTAGCCACTCCGGGACGGGCCTATGGTCCTCTGAGGGTTTCGTAGCCTCTGGTGCGATTCCATGGTTGATATGAACGAACCGTTTCTACGGCATTCATATGAAATAATGTTGGCATGCTTATTTATATCCACTCCGGGACGGACCGACGGGTCCTCTGAGGGTTTCGTAGCCTCTGGTGTGATTCCATGGACAATATGAATTAACCACTCCGGGACGGACCGACGGGTCCTCTGAGGGTTCCGTAGCCTCTGGTGCGGTTCCACGGTATTCATATATGTATTGATGACGGATGATATGAACGAACCACTTTGGGGCGGGCCGACAGGTCCCCTAAGGGTTCCGTAGCCTCTGGTGCGGTTCCACGGTATTCATATACGTCTTGTTGTGATGCTATGAGATTTAGTTATTCCGGAATACTAGTCTTAAATTGATGAATTGACGGAAATTGATGAATTGACGGATTACATTTACTTTATTGTCGAGAAGTATTATGTTTCATATTGTTATACTTGCACTAGCTATTCGACGGCTAACCCCTTTATGGGGGAAATACGTTTCATGTATTTCAGGTTCCAGGAGAGCGGATGGGCAGGTATCGGGTCGGCATAAAGATGGTGGGCAAGTGTGATACTGTGTCTTTCTTCCAGTTTTATTTTCTTTGGGAATTCCCGTTCAGTGTTGTTGTACTGGATTGGTTATTGAATACTCGAGTATTGTTTTCCTTTTTCCTTGATGTTCCGGCCTGTGTTTGCCGAAGTATTGAATTGAGTTGTGATGTTTGTAAGTACATTGGTTATTTTTCGAATACCTTTGTATTGTTTTTCATCCCAATGTGTGTAGACCTTATCGGTCAAAAATTATGGTTTCGTGTATGTTTAGCCTTGTGGGTCCCACGGCAGGGCTTACGGCGCTGTAATATCCCTGAATAACTTGGGGGTGTTACAACATGTCCTAGCCAGTATCCTCCGGGAAGCTCATCTCTTCACGACCGCTACAAGCTCGATACTCCAAGAACCTAAAAAGAAATCCCACGACGGGGTCAGCCATAATATCCAACAATGATAACTGTCACATCACACTAATAATAACATACCAATGAGAATACAGCATAAGAATACGACCAACGTAATCTTACCGTCATAACTTTACTTACTCAAGTAATTCTCATCAGAATAATCATTATCACAGTTCGCATCTCGAACTCGATTAACCAATAAACTCGAACATAATATCTGTATTGTACCTCAAACAATACTAAAGATTCTCAAACTATCATCACCAACTCGCGATACGGAAATGTACCAGTTCTGATCAATATGATCCATCGAATAACATCATCAAATCCCAAGACGATAACCGATTGTCCATCAAAGACAAAATACCAAGGAAAATACGGAACATACCTCGAGATATAAAGTGCCACGACAATCAAATTAGTCTAATCCGAGATCAGATCAATGCAATACAGACACGGTCCTAACACAAGACCTACAAATGCATACTCATATGACCACGTCAATATGCTAAAAAACAATAACTATGTATACTCAATGGAAATCCCATGATCCAGCGCCCTCAGCATAGATCCCAAGATGATCCTACAAGATCAACACGAGATGGATAACCAACAATATACATATGCACAACAATAACACAATACTGGGTAATCCAGCGATCCAGCGCCCTCAGCATAGATCCCCATGATGATCCCGTCGGACCAACGCATGGTGGAAAACCTGTCCAGCGATCCAGCGCCCTCAGCATAGATCCCATGATGATCCCGTCGAACCAACGCATGGTGGACATCCGATCCAGGGCCCTCAGCATAGATCCTCATGATCCCATCGGATCATTTACAACATAAACAATACAATCATGCATACACATATGCAACTCAATATGTTCATCAACATGAACGACATATGCATCAAAACATGAACGACACTATGATGACACAACTAAGACGACTTCATGTTCAGCAACATGAATGACAACCTGCATGATCAACATCATTAACACTAAACCGAATCAAACTAAGATACTTGTCCCGAGTCCTTTAGGAGCAATCTCGATGTCAAATCATCACCGGCAATTATCCTCAATGCTCGGCGATCCAAACGTACAATGAACTATAGATACTCATATCCTCGTCTTTACCATAATGTAACCTCGATACCCGAACATACCAATAATTGAGATAAAGCATATACATTATGATTTACCTCCCAGAATCGAAAGAACGATATGCAATCCGAATACCCAGAGTTCACAATAATAATCATCGCTATATGCATTATAAACGAAATGAAAGCGAAACCATTCATTAAATATTATAACTGAGCAAGTAATAACTTGCCTCGATACCGATACCACGAAGCTGCTGCCGAACACATTGCCTTTGTCTACGAGCTCCTCAACCCCGATCAAAAGCAATACAATGGACATACTCGAACACGACCGCAATATCCGGTTATAATCACCGATCAATAATCTCAACCTATCGAAGAAATCAAATAACACATATCCGATAACAATCAACAACCGACAAAACTAACCAACCGAACTCAACGGTTCAACACAACCTCGAATAAACACAGTCAGAACCAACCAAGTCAAACCATCACGAATTCATAATCAAAACACAAAAATACTGCATTGTCTGCCTACTTAGCGCACGTTAAACGCATAACATAGCGTGCGCTAAGTTGTCCCGTTAGCGTGCGCTAGCCAGTAAGCTTAGCGTGCGCTAATGCTGTACAGTGGCATGCATTCCAAACATCGACTCACATCTTGCGACTACGAATCCGAATGAAGGGAGACATAAATCTTCATATCTCTTGAAGATAAACAACCCCATAATTATCACAATGATCATGTCAATGTCCATATATCAATAACAACCTCAATAATCAAACCGACTCGATAACAAGGATCATATCATGCTAAATCTGGAATTCAACCTAGTATCATGATTCATCTCATCTAAATCGACCAATATAATTTCCAAGATTCAGAAATCCCTCTTAGATCGGGTTAAATGAATCAACATCCTTACAGTATGAAGAATCTTAACTAACATCCGAAACTCTTATCAAAATTCCATTGAATCTCATATAACATCATCATATGATTATCCAACATGCTCCTCACATGAAATCATCCAAGAAAAACGAACCATTAACAAAGGAATACGAAGATTACCTGGTTTAGACGAACCAAAAAGAAGAACACTAGAACTCCATCCAAAGAATCATGAACAACTTGAAGAACAAGGCTTGAATCCAAGCTCTCAATCTAATGTTGTTAAAGATTATCATTACACAGTGTTTGGGAACCTCAAATATATCCCAACTCTCTCTCTCTCTCTCGACTGAGAGAAGAAAAAATGACGAAATGCTTCTCAGCACACTTCTGTCCCCTTTTATAATATTTATTATTAGCGTGCGCTAACATCTCATGTTTAGCGTGCGCTACCGCCTTAGCGTGCGCTAACTGACTTTGTTAGCGTGCGCTAACGAAGCCCAGAGGCTACTACCTCGCTTCGTAAACTAGCTTACGTACGTAATGCCCATGCATTAACGTACGTAAAACATCCTGCTTAGCGTACGCAAGTCATTTACCTTAGCGTGCGCTATCCGAAGTTGACTTGCTACAGTACACACCTACCACTCGTGCCCCCACATGCCGAAAGCATCCGCGATTATCGGGATTCCTTTGACCGATCTGGAATTAGCATGCGCTAACCATACGGTTTAGCGTGCGCTAGCCCTACATGACAAACACCTGCTGACCTTATCTGGACACGCGTCGCAAGTGGCCGGGTCCACCCGCCGAAAGCTAAGATTCCATTATTGGCGATCTGATGTTAGCGTGCGCTAACCAACATATGTTAGCGTGTGCTAACTGAATATAAAAATCAACCTGGGCCTACCTGTCGGCCACCTTCCAGAACTAACCCAGCAAGTCTTTACGTACGTTAGGGGTCCTCCTTAGCGTACGTAACCGAACCTCTTAGCGTACGCTATCAATACTTCGTAGCGTGCGCTACCCGTACCCAGTAGCGTTCGCTAATGAACACTTAGCCATTTTCCGCAATTTCTGTCCAACATCTTGACGTACCAAAAACGAACATAAGACACACTGAACACAAACACTGAATCCAATAATATTCTTATACGATATACTCTATATCGAAAGTACGATAACCTGATACACGATATCCTCACATGTAACTGTCGACCAAATACGACAATTATACCGATACTAACATCTCAGTCCTTTATTTATTTTATCCCTACTGTACAGATTCCACGCTGTACAATATAACTTGGATAAAATAATATCAAACAACAGTAGTAGAAATTCTGGATATTACATTATGATGATAAACAACTTCGGGTTGTTCGGCTGTTAGGCCATTGTAATGTATCGGTATTCCTGTTGGAGCCTTCGGGCATTGTGATTCGTATCTATTTCAGTGTTTGGCTTGGGTTACCATCGGGTGATGTATTGTTGTGTTCTGTATTGATGATTCGCCGTTGGGCACTTGTGTTCTAACCTGTTGAGCAGGTATTGATCGTATGCCGTGGGCATAGTATTCCACGAATGCTCGATTCTTACTTTGGTTTGTGAGCATCTCGTATTACCATTACTATACTATTCATTCTGCCCTTTGGATGCATACCATGTTGTACATGTATTTGATAATCATTATCTGGATGACTGACCCCGTGGGGGCGGAACATATTTTCATGTTTTAGGTGTTTGCTAGGAGAGAGTTGAGACACAGGGGCATGACGGTGGCGACGAGGCATTCGAGCGATACTAGTCCGAGATGTTTTAGTGTTCATGCCAGTTACACAGTTGGAGTACTCCAGTTTTGTTCAGTCTTTGTCATTTTGTATCATCCGAGCTAGGCTCGTGGATGTCGTTGTATTTTATTTAGGCCATGTAGGCCACTGTTGTCATTGAAATTCCATATCGGAATATTATGTTGGATGTCAGTGTAGGGATTGTGATTCCCCTTTTGGTCAGTTAATTGTATTTTTGGTCGTGTTAGCCTGGTGGATCTCCTGGTGTGGGGTCCACGGCGCTGTAATGACCCAATGGGATTTGGGGATGTTACAGATTTTGGGTCGTGTTGCAGGTAGAGATGTTAAACGGGCTAGCCCTAGCGGTTCCGGGCTAGCCACTAGCGGTTTCAAGCTAAGCGGTCCGCCAAAAAGCGGATTTAAACGGGCTAGGAAATATCGGCTCTAACCCTAACCCTAACGGGCTTCGGGCTAAACGGGCTAAATATTTAAAAAATCTATTTTTTATTTTTATAAGTCATGAACCAAAAAAAAATAGTAACAATATATTTTATATATATAGTAACAACTATACAATAATAAATATAACAAAAAATACATTTTTATGTATATACACACATATATATACACACAGTATATTAACAAATACAGTAATAATATATTATATATAATATTAGTATATTACATATATTAATATTATATATATTATATATAATATTAATATATGTTATATAAATATAGTATGACTGTAAGTTGAAATTAATTAATTAATTATATATATATATATATCGGGCTTCGGGCTAGCCCTAACGGGTTTCAGGCTAAACGATCCGGGTCAAAAAAAAGCCCGAATTTAAACGGGCTAGGAAATATCGGCCCTAACCCGGTTTTTTGGCGGGTTAAACGGGCCAGCCCGCCGGGCCCGAGCCTGTTTAACATTTCTAGTTGCAAGGGTCAAGTTAATGATACAAACATGTTTTTGCTTTATTATTGATTTTTAAACTAAGTTCATGATGTGTACTATCTGGATATGAAATTTCATAATTTTTGGAGGTCGGGAAGGTAGTATTTTGATTTTTGGGTGTTCGAGTGTCAAAACTGTGTTTTGAATGTCTGAAAATAAGTTGGAGTTTTGATTTTTCATTTTCAAACCATAAAGAGTTAAGAGCTCTCCTTTTACAGGAGTAATATATAAGCTATGTGTGACTTCCTGAAATTTTTGTGAATTTTTCTGAAGTGCATAAATGGGCTAACCAAATACAAACTTTCTGCATGTATGTGCAGTTAATTTTCTAGGTAGGTCTGGAAATATGATTTTTGAAAGAGTACTAATACTTAATACTAAAATCTGGAAAAATTTAAGTAGACTCCTAAGACATTATGGCTTCTGTGAGAATTTTGGTGAATTTTAGTTTTGATTATGATACACTTTCAAAATTCGTTAAGTTGACCTAATTTTGTTATAAAACCAGTCATTTGAAGAACATGTATGTATTTAAGATTTATCAATAAGTATAAACCCCTAAAATGCACTTAAACATTTATTATGATATTGTTGGTCACATGTTAACATAAATCCAATAACGATATCCTAATCACATTAATGAATGGTGTTAAGTAATTAAGAATCTGTTATGACATTAATGGCTAATAAGCATAAAATGATCCCAAATTCTTGTAGATTCATTGAAGAAGAAGTGAACCATCTTTCTTGTGTTCTTTCCTTTTTGATCTCATTCCGTTTGTTAAGGTACACATATTCTACCCTTTTTGGGTGTCTTTCTCTCATGACTCTTGATCCTTGATTATGATTCTTTATCTTGATATGATCCTTTGAACCTTTGTTATGATTCATTGATGCTTGGTATTCTGATCCATTTGATATTCGTTCATTATGATCCATATGATATGATATTTGATATAATTTGTTCGTTATCTCTTGTGACATCAGTATTCGAATCCCTTAATACTTTGAAAATTTATTTGATATTATAACTGGATGTGAAAACCTTTCTTAATTATATCGTGGAAATGTTTTGAGAAAAACTAATTTTAAATGATGTTTATGAACACGATGCGACACCACTTTTATATGGAATTTTATTGACTTTTATAAAAACTACTTTTTAAAGACTTTTCTCATGAAAACTTTAAAGATCTCTTTTATGAAAATTATTATTAAAGATTACTTTTATGGAAACTAATATTTAAAGATGCTTTCTAGGAAAAATATTTTAAAGGCTACATTTATGAAATGGTGTTTAGTTGAACCTTATGATTGAACCTTTGACTTGGACCTTTGCTATGAACCTTTGATATCATTTGTTATGAACCTTTGCTATGAACCTTGAAACATTTGATATGAACCTTTTGATATGAACATTTGATTATGAATTGATATTTTCACCTTAGATTCTATGTCATTACTATGGCATTCTATTTGACCTTTCAGTTTGATACCCGAGCCATTATACTAGGTATGGGGGTTCCATGTCCGTGTCATTGATGCATCAATGGCATGACTCCAGGGTGGTTGAGTGATGTGCCATCCCATCCCTTTTTGTTATTTGTTATGAGATCTCAATTATTATACATGTTTGGCCACTATGATTTGTTTGCAGGGGCGTATGGATGCATCCTGGATTTATTTTGTATTTGATATGCTACATTTGGTTTGGTGATTGATGTTGTGTGCAACACACGTCCTTCATATTTTGGGAGCTAGGTACTCCATGGTTACTATGATATGATATGGTTTGATTGGTTTGGGCTCATGGTAGATTACTGATTTCCTTTCATTATCCTTTATCTTTGTTATGCCTCATGATATTCCCCAATGCACCATATATCTATTTGTTATTTCGCTATCATTACTTTGTTTGTTATATCTATTCACTGGGCTTTTTAAGCTCAACCGCAATTCTTTTCCTGCGGCAGGTTTTAGGTTGGAAGCTGGGTTGAGTGAAGAGTGCATATGAGCTCTTAGTTGACTACCCTGAGGATTAGAAGCCCATTTGTATGTTGATTAGACTTGGATTGGATTTAGTTTGGAATTGTATTACACATTATATAGAGTTAGCATTTCATTTGTTCCCTTAGAGTACCTTTGTAATTATTATGTTTATAAGTCTTTCTCTTGCGTTGTATGTTCTGATTTGGCACCATAATGTGATACTTCTACCCTCGTCGGGTTGGGGTGTTAAAATTTACACAAGTACCTCGCAGATCTGATAGGATGCGACATGAACCTGAGAGATATGGTTATCTCGTAACAGAGGATGATGACGCATCGCTCATAGATGATGAGCCTAGTAACTATACAGAAGCTGCTTCAGGACCAGAGTCTAAGGAATGTCTAAAAGACATGAAGTCATAGATGCAGTCTATATATGACAATCAAGTTTGAAACTTGATAGATCCACCTGAGGGTGTTAAAACCATTGGGTGCACATGGGTCTATAAAAAGAAGAAAGACATGGATGACAACCTGCAAGCCTATAAATCCAGACTAGTGGAAAAAGGTTATAGACAGATTCATGGTGTTGACTATGATGAGACTTTTTCGCCAGTAGTCATGCTTAAATCAATTAGAATTTTATTTGCCATTGCTGAATACTATGATTATAAAATATGGCAAATGGATGTCAAAACAGCATTCCTTAGTGGAAACTTACTCGAGGATGTGTACATGACACAACCTGAAGGTTTTGTTCAGCCAGAAAATTCTAAAAAGGTTTGCAGGCTTCAAAGATCCATTTATGGGTTGAAGCATGCTTCTCGGAGCTGGAATCTTTGTTTTGATGAAACTATCAAAGAGTTTGGGTTCATTCAAAATAAAGATGAACCATGTGTGTATAAGAAGGTTAGTGGGAGTATAGTTGTTTTCTTAGTCTTATATGTAGATGACATATTACTCATTGGAAATAACATTCCCAACTTGCAGACAATCAAGACTTGGTTGGGAAATTGTTTCTCAATGAAAGACCTAGGAAAAGCTGCTTACATAAATCTATAGAGAAAGATCAAAGAGATTGATTGGTATGAGTCAATGTACCTACATTAATAAAATATTGAAGAGGTTCAATATGCAAGACTCCAAGAGAGGACTCTTGCCAATGTCACATGGCATTCATCTGAGTGAGACTCAGAGTCCTTCGACTCCTGATGAGCGAGCCTGCATGAGAAAGATACCATACGCTTTGGCCATTGGATCGATCATGTATGCCATGATTTGTACTCGACCAGATGTATCGTTTGCCCTTAGCATGACAAGTCGATACCAATCGAATCCAGGTGAAAGTCACTGGATAGTGGTGAAAACCATCCTAAAGTACTTAAGAAGAACTAAGGATGATTTCCTAGTTTATGGAGGGGTGGGAAATGAGCTGGCTGTAAATGGTTACGCCGATGCAAGTTTCGAAAGCGACAGAGACGATTTTAAATCGCAAAGTGGTTATGTGTTTATATTGGATGTAGGTGTTGTGAGTTGGAAGAGTTCCAAGCAAAGCACGGTTGTTGATTCTGTTACAGAAGCTGAGTACCTGGCAGCATCGGATGCAGCTAAGGAATCCGTATAGATCAAGAAGTTCATTACCGAACTAGGAGTGGTGCCGACCATCCAGGGTCCTATAAGCCTTTATTGTGACAATAATGGTGCTATTGCACAAGCTAAAGATCCTAGTCCCATCATAATTCCAACCATATACTCAGAAAATATCACCTAGTCAGAGAGATCGTAAGATGAAGAGATATTACAATATGCAAAGTAGCAACGGATGAGAATGTAGCAGATCCACGAAAAGCCTTTCTCACAAGGAAAGCATGTTGAGCATGCTAGAACGATAGGACTAAAAGTCATGAATGAATGGTCCTAGTGCAAGTGGGAGATTGTTAGGAATAGTGCCCTAGGACATTCGATGTGCCTAGATTTGCAATTTCACATTTAAATAATGTTATTTGATATCATTTATTTCTCGTTGATTATTATAATATGTGCATGTTTTAATATTATAATAATTGAATAATAGTTATTCACGAATAATAAAATTATTCAAATGTCCCTGGTATAATCGCGTTGAGTAGAGAGTCAAGTGATTAATATACTAGTATAAGTTTGATTGATAATCATCGGATGATTATGCGTATGGTACGGATCAATCTTATGGGTATTGGTTGGAGAAGTGATACTAGACAGACCCGCATTGAGATCACTGCATGGAAATGTCATAAGTGAATCTCAATATAACAGTATATCAATAAATCATTGAACCTAAGATTATCATAGAGTCTAACATGATAATTGCTATGCCTTGACGTAATCCAACGTCATCTGAAACATGGTGATCATAAAGGTTAGCGATCGGGATTAGTGGGAGTCATGTAGAGGGCAATGAATAATCAAGATGGGGATTTGTCCCTCTCTTTAGTGAGAGAGATATTTGCTGGGGCCATCGATAAGTAGAACAGAAGGAAATGCATGGCCATGCTCAAATGAAGAGTCATTTGATTCAATCAGTCTACTTAAGATCGAGAAAGCATTCGAACATAAATAAGTATGACAGACTCCATGACTTAGTTCAAATATGATATCGTGTGACAAAGGGATCTGACACGTTAAAAGGTTTAATGGACTATTAACTTATATTATTTGGGTAATCATAATGTCTTTCTAGAGGCCGCTTATGATTTATTATTTTAATAAGGTATTAAATAATTGCCAACATAATATAAGCCTTTTGGGTCACACGTACGATAATTATAAACAAGTAGGAATAAATATCAACTGTGAATAATAAATATAATATTGGATATTATATTTATAAGGAGATAAAATAATAAGTAATATATATAATATTGGATATCATATATTTTATTATTTAATAACATGAGGGGTAACTAAGAAAATACTAGATTCTTGAATCTAGGGTTACTTAGTATAAATAGGGAGTCTATGACAAGGAGTTATCATAAGAAGACCTACATCTCAAGAAAAAACGCCCCCCTATCAAGAAGATAGAAAAATCAGCCTACACCTCCTACTGTAGGAAAACAAAGTCGGTCATCTGGTCTTCTTCCCTTAGTTGATCTTGATCAATAGTACAATCCTTCTAGTAAGGAATTTGTGTTGTACTATTTATCAATATTATTCGTAAGGATCTAGCAATCCGGCTTGTGGAATTGTTCGTGTATGGATTACCCAAAGAGGAAGAAGATATTCATCTTCTTCTAGTCCAGATCTAGATCTGTTCATCGGATTAAGGTAATTCGATTAACCCTTTAGTCAAACAATTGATGCCCGCATTTATTGGTTCCTCCCAATGTCGGCTGAGACGGACCTACAGATTTGCTCATCAGGATCGTTGACGGATAAATATGAATTTATTGTAACACCCAACCCGACAAGGGTATAGGTATCACATTGTGGTGGCATATCAGAACATACATAATAGAACGCAAGCGGAAGTCTAATCATAAATGCCAAAATGTAAGTCAACATGACTTAAAAGAAATACATAAGTTCCATAATACAAAATGAAGGAAACATAATCCAAGTCTAAATAATGAAAACATAGTACAAAAAGCTAGGAAGTCTAGGGTAGGTAAGTCCACACACAGATCCTACTCTCAGCCCAAAGATAGCCCAGCTCCCAGCTTAATAACCTGCCGCGGAAGAGAAAAAAATGCGGCTGAGCTTAAAAAGCCCAGTGAACAGATATATATATATATAGCAAAGTACTGAAACTGAATTGAGAAATACAGAATATGGTGCAATGAGGGAAATATCAGAAGGTATAACATAAGTGTAGTAAATGGTGTAAGGGTTACAGAATTCTACCACGAGCACAGAGACATATCATCATAATATCATAAATGGAGTAGCTAACTCCCAGAGTGTGAATGATGTGTATGGCACACAATCACCATTCACCAGAAATATAACATATACATATCAGATCAGATCTAGGATGCATCCATACGCCCCTGCAGAAATCATAATGGCCAGAAACATAATACTTGAGCTCATAATACATAACAGAAAGGGACGCAGTGGGTCATCACTCGCCCACCATGGAGTCATGCCATTGGTGCCTCAATGACATGGTCATGGAACCCCCATGACTAGTGAAAGCTCGGGTAGCAAACTGAATGTTCAAACAGAATGTCATAGCAATGACACAGAATAAATAAGTCATCAGAAAAATATCATAACATGGGTTCATATAAAGGCTCATAGCAAAGGCTCAAATCATAAGTGTCATATCAGAAGTGTCATAATAGAAGGCTCAAAGCAAAGGTATCATAATCGGAAAAAATTAATAATCAAAAGATGTGTGAGAGTCATGAGAAACCTTAAGAGAAAGGTCTACTTTTGTTTCCTCTCATGTTATTGTGCAGGTGGAGCGCCATGTTGCTTTATTGGCTGCTGCGGGGCTTATTTGCTCTGACTTCTGGGTGGGTTGCTCTCCGCCTGATCGCTTCCAGCGAGCTTCACCTTCCTCTGCTCAGACTCGTCGCCCCGTCCTGGTGGTTTGGCTTCGACCCGAGACCCCTTGGATCAAGCTGAATACGGATGGTTCGTTTGATAGAGACACACAGATCGCGGGTGGGGGAGGTCTGATTAGAGATCATCACGGAGAGCTCCTTCTTGCTTTCCATTCCTCTTTTCAGGCCTCTTCGAGTTTTGATGCAGAGGTCCAGGCGTTGGCGATTGGTTTGATTCTAGCTTCCCAGAGATCGAGATATGTTTGGATTGAGCTTGATGTTCCGCTTGTGGTGACCTGCTATCATCGGCCATCGGGGCTCTTGGCAGGTTTGTCACACTCTTATGCGTATCGACACATTCTCAGAGATATTGATTCGAGTCACTCATATTTTCCGGGAGGGCAACAGGCCGGCCGACTATCTTCCCGAGCTCGGCATGTCGTCCCTCGGCATTCGACCTATACTTACGATCTTGCTCCTCCGTTCCTCCTCTCCCTTATACGGATGGATCAGCTTGGTTATCCGTCATTTAGATTTAGATAGGTTTTAATTTTATCGATTGCTTGATTGCCTACTGTCCGCACATTAGCCCACGGTTTTAGTGGTGCAGCTTGTACTGATCTAGCGGGCAATAGGCACTTTAGATTTTAGGTTCCGGATTATGGCCCATTTTTGGTCACAATTCGGGGTTGAGTTGTTTTGTTCTACGGGTCCGCACATTAGCCCACGATTTGTGGTGCACTTTGTTGTTATTTAGCGGACCGTAGATTTCTCCGATGTTTGGACCCGAATTATGGCCCTTTTTGGTCATAACTCGGGGTTGATACTTTGTATTTCTTAAAAAAAAAAAAAAAAAAAAACTTAAGAGAAAGGTCTGAATATCTGTACCTTATGAAAATGACGAAACAGATAACGATGGGATCACATAGAAATAGGAATAACTCCTTCTCACGAAATCTACAGAATTTATAATCATATATTACTTATACATTCATTAAAGTCATAACGGATTTTAAATACTTATTAGCTCATTCATTAATGTAAAATATTAAGTATTCATAACATAGGTTTAAAAGTATCTTGGATTGGTGTTTCAAATGAATTAGGAGCAAAACATGTTAGGTTAAACCAAACCCTTAGCTTATGTTAAATTCAGATTTTTATCACGTTCAGACCCCTTAGTTTATGAATTTAAAACCATAGTTATGTACTTACTGAGGTACTCAAATAATTATCATAGATACTTATACGCGTTAGGTAATTAATGTAATTTTTCTAGATTTTATTCCAAAGGGTAAGTACCATATCAAAATCATCTTTCCAGACCTACCCAGGAAAGTTTCCCTTTAATTAACCCATTTAGACACTTAAGAAAAGTCCACAAAAATTCTGAAAACTCACACATAACCTACATATCACTCCTGTAGAAGTAGAGCTATTAACTACTTGTAGTTTGAAAACTAAAAATCAAAAACATCGACTGATTTTCAAACTCGATTTCCCAGTTTTGACACTTGAACTCCCAAAAATTAAAAGACCACCTTACTGACTTCCAATGACCATAAAACTTGATATTCAGATAGTATACATCATGAACTTAGTTTTAGGCTCAAGAATTGTGCAAAAATATGTCGTTATTATTAAATTACACCTTGTGCAAAATGACCCGATTTCTGGACAGCTTGAAATTTCTGGACAGCTTGTAATTTCTGGACAGCTTGTTCACATGAAATGACAACCAATTCCTAAACCCTTTTAAACCCTACGTCTAACTTATTTTAGATCTGATTAATAGACAAGTTTCATGATGCATAAGTAGAATTAAAGAGAGCAAAAGGAGAACATCAAGAACCTGATGTCGACTAGGGCGAAAGAAACCGAATGGAACAAGGACTTAGGCTCTAATCAAACACCACCAACACTCCTACGTTTAGCACTTCACTCTCGACGCCGAGACTTGCTTCTCTTCTTCTTCTTTGGCAGTGAAAAGATGATGTAAAAGTGTGTTTGTTTCATACGTATGGATAGGGGAGAGACAAAAAGAACCTGCGGTATATTCTTAGGGTTTAGGGAGGAACGGGGTGTTAAAATGGAAGGTATTGAAAGCTCATAATTAGGTTTGGATGGGGTGTAATTTGAACGTGTGATATGTGATACAATTAGGAAGGTCTTATGGATGTGCAACATTTATTTATTATAGGTATAAACTTAGGTTAGTAAATTTTAATTTAATTTTAATACATAACACATAGTTAGGGTTTAAAATAAATCATTACAAAGTTTAGGAAAAAATTTGAAATTAGACATAAATTAGGAATTCGAATTTTTGGGTTTTACAACTCTTCCCCTCTAAAAAAAATTCGTCCCCGAAATTTAATTGAAGGTGAAATAGAGACGTACCAGACTACGAAAAGAAATGTGGATAACTAGTTGTTCTGTCGGTCGTACCCAGGCTTATCTGAACTCTTCTGATCCTGACCTCTTGGTTCGTATCTCCTCTGGTCGTTACCCTTATCATGCTGACCTCTATGCTCATCACCCCTGTGATTACTACTCTGACCCCTTGAATGTATACGATTACCATCGCGATTCCTCTTGTTGTAGCCCCCTCCTTCATGTAGAATCTCAATATTACGGGCGGCGTTGGCAACTTGTGCCACATCAGAAAAGTCGGTGTTGATAACCCGATCGAGTACCCATTTATTCAGACCCCACTTGAAATGCCTCGCTTGTAGGCGAGCATCTCCAGCTATTGGACCCACAAAACCGGCCAGTCGTAGAAACCTCTGCATGTCCCCAGAAGACTCTTTCTCAAACGATAAATGGCATTGTACTCTCGCTCAAATCTCTGTTGCTCGGACAAAGGGAAGTACTGTAGAAAGAATATGTCACAGAAATCATTCCATGAACAAGTGGTGACAAAGGCCTCTCCTCCCTTAGCTTGTTTATATGCTTTCCACCAAGTAAGCGCATCTCCTTCGAGTTTAAACGTAGCCAATCTGGTCTTGAAATGATCCGCACATCCCAAGACATCAAATAACTTCTCCATATGGGTTATCCAATCCTCTGCCTCTGCAGGGGTGGCAGCAGAACTAAATGAAAGTGGCTTGAGCTTACTAAACCTCTCAATCCATACATGAATATCAGTGGGTGGAGCACCCCCACCACCACCAATAGACGAACCAGCACTGTTACGGATGTCATTAGTGATCCATGTGGTCAACTCCGTAGTAAGATCCTGAAGTATGGTAGCAAGGGCATTAGCTATCATGGCCTCAAGGTTTGGGGCTTCATCATCCCCATTAGGTTGACCATTTAGACGTGTGTTCACCATCTTAACGATTATTAAAAACGATTAGCAAGGTCAAAAATAAAGATGAAGTACGAAAGGGAAAGATGAAGAAGGAAACCTAATGTATACCCAATCCTCACAGGTCATAGCCTAAGCTCTACAGGTCGAACCTAGGTCTATGATACCATAATTGTAACACCCCAACCCGACAAGGGTAGAAGTATCACATTGTGGTGGCATATCAGAACATACATAATAGAACGCAAGCGGAAGTCTAAACATAAATACCATATTTTAAGTCAACATGACTTAAAAGAAATACATAAGTTCCATAATCCAAAATAAAGGAAACATAATCCAAGTCTAAATAATGAAAACATAATCCAAAAAGCTAGGAAGTCTAGGGTAGGTAAGTCCATACACAACTCCTACTCTCAGCCCAAAGATAGCCCAGCTCCCAGCTTAATAACCTGCAGCAGAGGAAAAGAAAATGCGGCTGAGCTTAAAAGGCCCAGTGAACAGATATATAGTAAAGTACTAAAACTAAATTGAGAAATACAGGATATGGTGCAATGGGGGAAATATCAGAAGGTATAACATAAGTGTAGTAAATGGTGTAAGGGTTACAGAATTCTACCACGAGCACAAAGACATATCATCATAATATCATAAATGGAGTAGCTAACTCCCAGAGTGTGAATGACGTGTATGGCACACAATCACCATTCACCAGAGATATAACATATACCTATCAGATCATATCTAGGGTACATCCATACGCTGCAGAAATCATAATGGCCAGAAACATAATACTTGAGCTCATAATGCATAACAGAAAGGGACGCAATGGGTCATCACTCGCCCACCCGTGGAGTCATGCCATTGGTGCCTCAATGACATGGTCATGGAACCCTCATGACTAATGAAAGATCGGGTAGCAAACTAAATGGTCAAACAGAATGTCATAGCAATGACACAGAATAAATAAGTCATTAGAAAAATATCATAACTTGGGTTCATATAAAGGTTCATAGCAAAGGCTCAAATCATAAGTGTCATATCTGAAGTGTCATAATAGAAGGCTCAAAGCAAAGGTATCATAATCGGAAATAATTAATAATCAAAAGATGTGTGAGAGTCATGAGAAACCTTAAGAGAAAGGTCTGAATATCTGTACCTTATGCAAATGACGAAGCAGATAACGATGGAATCACACAGAAATAGGAATCACTCCTTCTTCAGGGAATCTATAGAATTTATAATCATATATTACTTAAACATTCATTAAAGTCATAACGGATTTTAAATAATTATTAGCTCATTCATTAATGTGAAATATTAAGTATTCATAACATAGGTTTAAAAGTATCTTGGATTGGTGTTTCAAATGAATTAGGAGCAAAACATGTTAGGTTAAACCAAACCCTTAGCTTATGTTAAATTCAGATTTTTATCACGTTCAGATCCCTTAGTTTATGAATTTAAAACCATAGTTATGTACTTACTGAGGTACTCAAATAATTATCATAGATACTTATATGCGTTAGGTAATTAATGTAATATTTCTAGATTTTATTCCAAAGGGTAAGTACTATATCAAATTCATTTTTCCAAACCTACCCAGGAAGTTAACTGTACATACATACAGAAATTTGCCTTTAATTAACCCATTTAGACACTTCAGAAAAGTCCACAAAAATTCTGGAAACTCACACAGAACCTACATATCACATCTGTAGAAGGAGAGCTCTTAACTCCTTGTGGTTTGAAAACTAAAAATAAAAAACATGGACTGATTTTCAGACTCGATTTCCCAGTTTAGACACTTGAATTCCCAAAAATTAAAAGACCACCTTACCGACATCCAATGACCATAAAACTTGATATTCATATAGTATACATCATGAAATTAGTTGTAGGTTCAAGAATTATGCAACAAATATCGTTATCATTAAATTACACCTTGTGCAAAATGACCCAATTTCTGGACAGCTTGAAATTTTTGGACAGCTTGTAATTTCTGGACAGCTTGTTCACATGAAATCACAACCAATTCCTAAACCCTTTTAAACCCTACGTCTAACTTATTTTAGATCTGATTAATAGACAAGTTTCATGATGTATAAGTCGAATCAAAGAGGGCAAAAGGAGAACATAAAAAACCTAATGTCGACTAGGGCGAAAGAAACCGAATGAAACAAGGACTTAGGCTCGAATCAAACACCACCAACACTCCAACGTTTAGCACTTCACTCTCGATGCCGAGACCTGCTTCTCTTCTTCTTCTTTGGCAGCGAAAAGATGATGTAAAAGTGTGTTTGTTTCGTACGTATGGATGGGGGAGAGACAAAAAGAAGCTGCGGTATATTCTTAGGGTTTAGGGAGGAGCGGGGTGTTAAGATGGAAGGTATTGAAAGCTCATAATTGGGTTTGAATGGGGTGTAATTTTAACGTGTGATATGTGATACAATTTAGGAAGGTCTTATGGATGTGCAACATTTATTTATTATAGGTATAAACTTAGGTTAGTAAATTTTAATTTAATTTTAATACATAACACATAGTTAGGGTTTAAAATAATCATTACAAAGTTTAGGGAAAAAATCAAGGTTAGACGTAAATTAGGAATTTGAATTTTTGGGTTTTACATTTATCATCTCTCTATTAATATTAGATATTGAATATCTAATTAAGATTTATTGGATAAATCAAATTGCGGTCTTATGAATTTAAATTAAGTTACTTGGTAATTAATTTAATTCATAAATTATATTTCTTAGAGAAATATATTTGTATTTGATATAATTAATTTATTGGATTAATTAATTTATATAAATACACTGGAGATTAAACGGAGTGTATTTAACATATTCGTTTGACGAACGTCCGGTACACGAGCCGAGTGACTCGGCCCGTTTCCTAGAAATTTCCAAGAAAGCCGCCCCTTCCCTTTTTCCTTTTTGACTTGGTGTGGTCTTTGGTGTTGGTGTAACACCCCCCAAAACCATCCGGGATATTACAGCACCGTGGGTCCCGCGCCGGAACCCACCAGGCTAAAAATCGTTTACAAAACCAATTCAAAAATGCCAAAAGGCTGATGACGGTAATATTTTAAATACTCAAATATTTTCAAAAGCATAGTTCTCAAATACCGTCATAAAATACCATTTGAAAATACAAGGCGAAGTGCCAATTCTCGACAGTTCAAAATGTACGTTAAGCTACCACTTAAACGTTCCAATAAAATAATTTGGGAAAAAGAGTTTGACGAAAATAACCCAAGTTCGTAAAATGCCCAAAAGGCCATTTTGAAAATATACACACGCAGCGGATAAAAACACAGTTCAAAATACACATTTGCAGCAGAAATGAATAACCAGAAAAGAAATACTCGATACTCCAAAATATGCCACCGCCAGTATCACATCGGGAAGCTCATCCCTTCACGACCATTACTAGCTCGATCTCCGAGTACCTAAAAATAAAGCCCACGACGGGGTCAGCCACAATACTCGATAATGATAACGATCACATCATCATAAATAATTACATACCAATGTAATAATACTGTAAGAATACTACCAATGTAAACTTACCGTCATAACCTTACCAATCCATGGCAATCCATACCAAATCGATCCTTACCATAATTCACATTTCTCATTCTCAAATGACGAAAAGAACTCAACAACAATTATACTGTACTGTATTCAAACAATACCAAGTGTCCTCAAATCGTCCTCATAACTCATAAGTGCGGAAATAATCCAATCTGTGCCAAATCCTGTCCGCCGGATTACACAATCAAATATCAACCTAGATAAACCAACAATACACAACATATCTGTAGATCAACTACCACATGATAATGATAACAAATCCCGAACATCGACGTACAGTCCGAATGCTCATACAATCAATAACAATGATCAACCAATACATCACTGAGAATATCATCGATATGATGAGTTCCAATATGACCAACCCAAGGTCAAAGTACAACCGAAATTATCATCAACATGATGAATTCTAATACGATCGATAAGGATCAACAATAACCGAGAATACCCTCAACATGGTAAACTCCAAACACGATCAACAAAGATCAACAATAACCGAGAATTCCCTCAACGAGGTAAACTCCAAATGATCAACAAAGGACCAACAATAACCGAGGATACCCTCAACAAGGTAGACTCCAAATGATCAACAAGGACCAATAATAACCGAGAATACCCTCAACAAGGCAAACTCCAAATGATCAACAATAATGGATCTCAAAGAAATAACTCTGACTGTCGAACATACCCCTCAGGCGTATGAACAACCAGTCGCAAACCGTCGAACATATCCAATCATACATGGAACTATGAACGACCAAACGGTATGGCTCAAAGATGGACATCACAGTACGCCCGATCCGGAAATGTGTTCGTGCACAAGCCACCCCGGGTATCGATCAAATACACGTGTGGTCTTGTACCTAATTAGCCTCACGAAACTACGTCTCGTGTGCACGGTTCAATGCGGAATAATATCAACGCATAACCATAGTGTGCCCAGCTAAAAATCCTACACAATAACCAATCGGAACGCAGATATGATTCCAGATATGTCATGATGCAACATGACAACGAAACTCAAAGAATCACATATCCAATAAGGATCAAAAGACTTACCGAAGTGAAACAACAGACTGACAGTGAAAAGTCGACACGACTAATCAATATTCAAGACAATAATCCTGGGATCATCATCCCCGACAAATGATCAACACGATCAATGATCTCAATACAATCATCCCTGGGATCATCATCCCTCAGCGAAGTAATCAATACGAATCCCAGCATACGAAACATCAACGTACAACATATATACAATAATTCCTCAGAACAATTATCCTCATAACTGAATAATACTGGAATTACCTCAAAGCCGAAGACAATATTCTTTCCACGAGCAACATCCCTGAATAAATACACAGTTATTCAAATAATCTCAAATAAGGTACCATCCATTCAATACCAATAAACCTTTATCCCGATACTTATGTCATCACGTTAACTATCCTCGATATCCGATATACTATACCCTTGACCAAAGATAACTCACGTCTTCCTTGAACACAATTAAATCATATACCTTATGATTTAATACAATCCAGAGCACGATATACAACTCGTTAACCGACAACTTACCTTTCTAACAACATCGCTATACGAATTATAAATGAAGTGAAAACGATACCATTCATCAAATATTATAAACTGAACAAGTATAAACTTGCCTCGATACCGATACCACGAAGCTGTTACCAGAATCCATTGCCTTCGTCTCCGAGCTCCTCAGCCCTGACCAAAAGCAACCTACGAACTCTTCAACCTTGACTGCAACACAACGGCCATAATCAACGCTCAATTAACGCGACCTAATGCAATAATCAAATGACAACACATCCGATAATAATCAATAACCGATATAACCAACCAAATCAAACTCAGCGGCTCAACAATACCTCGATCATTTACAAAACCGAACAATACAACTCAAACAATTACGAACTCCTATCAACAATACAAGCCGAAATCCGATAAATCATAATTATCAATCAATAACCCAACAGTTCCACAATATCTCGATTAAACACAGTCTTAAACAATCCAGTTCAACCCATCACGAATTCATAATCACAACACAAAAATACTACCCTGTCTGCCTACTTAGCGCGCGTTAAACGCATAACGTAGCGTGCGCTAAGTTGTTCCCGTTAGCGTGCGCTAGCCAGTAAGCTTAGCGTGCGCTAATGCTGTAAAGTGGCATGCATTCCAAGCATCGACTAACACCTTGCGACTACGAATCCGAATGAAAAGGAAATCATACTCTAATATTAACAATAACTTTCCAGATCCAAACTCATCATCATACTCGAAATCATATCCGTATTCTTATACGAATATTATATCAAAACACATAACTTGGCTGTAGATACGAATATCCCATATTCATATCCAAAACACCAACAACTTCTATACATAATCATCATATCCTATAATTTCAGAGCTCTTCAAGAACATGAAATATCCGACATCACGTTCAAAACAACATAATCCGAGGTATATATTATAATGTTTATCATTTTCTTCATCATGCAAATTACATAATCAAACCAACCCGATAACAAGGATCATCTCATACATAATCTGGAATACAACCTCATATCATGATTTAACTCATCTAAATCGACCACTGAAATTATCATGATTCAGAAATCCATGATTCAACCTCATCAAGTTAAACGAATCACCATTAACATGAAGAATCGTAAATAACATCCGAAAACTCTTATCATAATCCCATAAAATCTCATATAATATCGTCACATGATTATCCAACATGTTCCTCACATGTAATCATCCTTAAAAACAAACAACTAACAAGGGATACGAATATTACCTGGATTAGATGAACCAAGAAGAAGAACACTTGAACTCCATTCCAAGAATCATGAGTAACTTGAAGAACAAGGCTTGAATCCATGCTCTCTATCTTAATCTTGTTAAAAATCACCACCTCACCATGTTTGGGAACCTCAAGATCCTGATCCCAAAACTCTCTCTATCGACTGAAGGAGAAAGAATGGACTAAATGCATCTCAAAACCCGTCTGTCCCCTTATATAATAAACATTACTAGCGCGCGATACTCTCATAAAATAGCGTGCGTTATTGCCCTAGTGTGCGCTAACTGACTTTGTTAGCGTGCGCTATCGCAGCCCAGAGGCCACTGTCTTGCCTCGTACATGAGCTTACGTACGTAATGCCCATGCATTAGCGTACGTAACTTACACTGTTTAGCGTACGCAAGTCCTTGCATTTAGCGTGCGCTAATATCAGTTGACTTGCTACAGTCTACGTACCGCATGTGCCCCCATATGCCGATCTGACAAGAATCAGATTCCATTTGACCGATCTACAATTAGCGTGCGTTAAGCCTCATGCTTTAGCGTGCGCTAATACTTCAGGACAACAACCGTTGACTTATCAGAACGTGTGCCGAAAGCAGTCGGGTCCACACGCAGATTCCTTCCGATTTGACTGCATTTAGCGTGCGCTACATTCTGCCTCTAGCGTGCGCTAACCATGAACGATAGCGTGCGCTATACTTGAACATTAGCGCGCGCTAATCAGGCTATACTTAGCCATTTTCCAATTCTCCTCATCCGTCTCGACATATCAAAATACGAACATACTACATACTGAATACATGTACTGAATCCAATAACATCATCATACGATATATCTAATATCAAAAGTACGATAACCTGATACACGGTATCCTCAAAATAATTGTCGAACCACTACGACAGTTATACGAGTACAAATACAGTTGTCTCAGTTCTCAATTTATTTTATCCATACTGTATAGACACCAAGCCATCCAGTATATCTTAGATAAAATAACGCTAAAAATTCATACTGAAAATTCGGGTATTACATACTACCCCCCTTAAAATAAGTTTTGTCCTCGAAACTTGCAACCTGCCACCAACAACAGATAAATCCAAAACTTTCCAACTCATCACAAAACAATCAAGTGTCGCCACAAGCAAATAACCAAACCAATATACTTACAGGTGCGTGAAGCCGATGATCTCCCGTGATACTAGCACACGACTCCCACACAAGTCTCAAAACAATATCAACACACGCCAATATCACACATAACAATTTGAAAAGATCTCAAAAATTTTGGAAACTCCAAAATCGGTTTGACTCAAAAGTCAAAAAAAAAATCATCTTCAAAAGCACGCTACTACCGTCCCAGTAGAGCCACATAACACACACGCCCGGGTTTCACAAAACCCAAGCTCCGATACCATCTTCTGTAACACCCCCCAAAACCATCCGGGATATTACAGCGCCGTGGGTCCTGTAGGAACCCACCAGGCTAAAAATCGTTTACAAAACCAATTCAAAAATGCCAAAAGGCTGATGACGGTAATATTTTAAATACTCAAATATTTTCAAAAGCATAGTTCTCAAATACCGTCATAAAATACCATTTGAAAATACAAGGCGAAGTGCCAATTCTCGACAGTTCAAAATGTACCACTTAAACGTACCGATAAAATAATTTGGGAAAAAGAGTTTGACGAAAATAACCCAAGTTCGTAAAATGCCCAAAAGGCCATTTTGAAAATATACACACGCAGCGGATAAAAACACAGTTCAAAATATACATTTGCAGCGGAAATGAATAACCAGAAAAGAAATACTCGATACTCCAAAACATGCCACCGCCAGTATCACATCGGGAAGCTCATCCCTTCACGACCGCTACTAGCTCGATCTCTGAGTACCTAAAAATAAAGCCCACGACGGGGTCAGCCACAATACTCGATAATGATAACGATCACATCATCATAAATAATTACATACCAATGTAATAATACTGTAAGAATACTACCAATGTAAACTTACCGTCATAACCTTACCAATCCATGGCAATCCCTACCAAATCGATCCTTACCATAATTCACATTTCGCATTCTCAAATGACGAAAAAAACTCAACAACAATTATACTGTACTGTATTCAAACAATACCAAGTGTCCTCAAATCGTCCTCATAACTCATAAGTGCGGAAATCCAATCTGTACCAAATCCTGTCCGCCGGATTACACAATCAAATCTCAACCTAGATAAACCAATAATACACAACATATCTGTAGATCAACTACCACATGATAATGATAACAAATCCCGAACATCGACGTACAGTCCGAATGCTCATACAATCAACAACAATGATCAACCAATACATCACTGAGAATATCATCGATATGATGAGTTCCAATATGACCAACCCAAGGTCAAAGTACAACCGAAATTATCATCAACATGATGAATTCTAATACGATCGATAAGGATCAACAATAACCGAGAATACCCTCAACATGGTAAACTCCAAACACGATCAACAAAGATCAACAATAACCGAGAATTCCCTCAACGAGGTAAACTCCAAATGATCAACAAAGGACCAACAATAACCGAGGATACCCTCAACAAGGTAGACTCCAAATGATCAACAAGGACCAATAATAACCGAGAATACCCTCAACAAGGCAAACTCTAAATCATCAACAATAATGGATCTCAAAGAAATAACTCTGACTGTCGAACATACCCCCCAGGCATATGAACAACCAGTCGCAAACCGTCGAACATATCCAATCATACATGGAACTATGAACAACCAAACGGTATGGCTCAAAGATGGACATCACAGTACGCCCGATCCGGAAATGTGTCCGTGCACAAGCCACCCCGGGTATCGATCAAATACACATGTGGTCTTGTACCTAATTAGCCTCACGAAACTACGTCTCGTGTGCACGGTTCAATGCGGAATAATATCAACGCATAACCATAGTGTGCCCAGCTAAAAATCCTACACAATAACCAATCGGAACGCAGATATGATTCCAGATATGTCATGATGCAACATGACAACGAAACTCAAAGAATCACATATCCAATAAGGATCAAAAGACTCACCGAAGTGAAACAACAGACTGACAGTGAAAAGTCGACACGACTAATCAATATTCAAGACAATAATCCTGGGATCATCATCCCTCAGCGAAGTAATCAATACGAATCCCAGCATACGAAACATCAACGTACAACATATATACAATAATTCCTCAGAACAATTATCCTCATAACTAAATAATACTGGAATTACCTCAAAGCCGAAGACAATATTCTTTCCACGAGCAACATCCCTGAATGAATACACAGTTATTCAAATAATCTCAAATAAGGTACCATCCATTCAATACCAATAAACCTTTATCCCGATACTTATGTCATCACGGTAACTATCCTCGATATCCGATATACTATACCCTTGACCAAAGATAACTCACGTCTTCCTTGAACACAATTAAATCATATACCTTATGATTTAATACAAGCCAGAGCACGATATACAACTCGTTAACCGACAACTTACCTTTCTAACAACATCGTTATATGAATTATAAATGAAATGAAAACGATACCATTCATCAAATATTATAAACTGAACAAGTATAAACTTGCCTCGATACCGATACCACGAAGATGTTACCAGAATCCATTGCCTTCGTCTCCGAGCTCCTCAGCCCTGACCAAAAGCAACCTACGAACTCTTCAACCTTGACCGCAACACAACGGCCATCATCAACGCTCAATTAATGCGACCTAATGCAATAATCAAATGACAACACATCCGATAATAATCAATAACCGGTATAACCAACCAAATCAAACTCAGCGGCTCAACAATACCTCGATCATTTACAAAACCGAACAATACAACTCAAACAATTACGAACTCCTATCAACAATACAAGCCGAAATCCGATAAATCATAATTATCAATCAATAACCCAACAGTTCCACAATATCTCGATTAAACACAGTTTTAAACAATCCAGTTCAACCCATCACGAATTCATAATCACAACACAAAAATACTACACTGTCTGCCTACTTAGCGCGCGTTAAACGCATAACGTAGCGTGCGCTAAGTTGTTCCCGTTAGCGTGCGCTAGCCAGTAATCTTAGCGTGCGCTAATGCTGTACAGTGGCATGCATTCCAAGCATCGACTAACACCTTGCGACTACGAATCCGAATGAAAAAGAAATCATACTCCAATATTAACAATAACTTTACAGATCCAAACTCATCATCATACTCGAAATCATATTTATATTCTTATACGAATATTATATCAAAACACATAACTTGGCTCTAGATACGAATATCCCATATTCATATCCAAAACACCAACACCTTCTATACATAATCATCATATCCTATAATTTCAGAGCTCTTCAAGAACATGAAATATCCGACATCACGTTCAAAACAACATAATCCGAGGTATATATTATAATGTTTATCATTTTCTTCATCATGCAAATTACATAACCAAACCAACCCGATAACAAGGATCATCTCATACATAATCTGGAATACAACCTTATATCATGATTTAACTCATCTAAATCGACCACTGAAATTATCGTGATTCAGAAATCCATGATTCAACCTCATCAAGTTAAACGAATCACCATTAACATGAAGAATCTTAAATAACATCCGAAAACTCTTATCATAATCCCATAAAATCTCATATAATATCGTCACATGATTATCCAACATGTTCCTCACATGTAATCATCCTTAAAAACGAACAACTAACAAGGGATACGAATATTACCTGGATTAGATGAACCAAGAAGAAGAACACTTGAACTCCATTCCAAGAATCATGAGTAACTTGAAGAACAAGGCTTGAATCCATGCTCTCTATCTTAATCTTGTTAAAAATCACCACCTCACCATGTTTGGGAACCTCAAGATCCTCCCAAAACTCTCTCTATCAACTGAAGGAGAAAGAATGGACTAAATGCATCTCAAAACCCGTCTGTCCCCTTATATAATAAACATTACTAGCGCGCGCTACTCTCATAAAATAGCGTGCGTTATTGCCCTAGTGTGCGCTAACTGACTTTGTTAGCGTGCGCTATCGCAGCCTAGAGGCCACTGTCTTGCCTCGTACATGAGCTTACGTACGTAATGCCCATGCATTAGCGTACGTAACTTACACTGTTTAGCGTACGCAAGTCCTTGCATTTAGCGTGCGCTAATATCAGTTGACTTGCTACAGTCTACGTACCGCATGTGCCCCCACATGCCGATCTGACAAGAATCAGATTCCATTTGACCGATCTACAATTAGCATGCGTTAAGCCTCATGCTTTAGCGTGCGCTAATACTTCAGGACAACAACCGTTGACTTATCAGAACGTGCGCCGAAAGCATCCGGGTCCACACGCAGATTCCTTCCGATTTGACTGCATTTAGCGTGCGCTACATTCTGCCTCTAGCGTGCGCTAACCATGAACGATAGCGTGCGCTATACTTGAACATTAGCGCGCTATACTTAGCCATTTTCCAATTCTCCTCATCCGTCTCGACATATCAAAATACGAACATACTGCATACTGAATACATGTACTGAATCCAATAACATCATCATACGATATATCTAATATCAAAAGTACGATAACCTGATACACGGTATCCTCAAAATAATTGTCGAACCACTACGACAGTTATACGAGTACAAATACAGTTGTCTCAGTTCTCAATTTATTTTATCCATACTGTATAGACACCAAGCCATCCAGTATATCTTAGATAAAATAACGCGAAAAATTCATACTGAAAATTCGGGTATTACATACTACCCCCCTTAAAATAAGTTTTGTCCTCGAAACTTGCAACCTGCCACCAACAACAGATAAATCCAAAACTTTCCAACTCATCACAAAACAATCAAGTGTCGCCACAAGCAAATAACCAAACCAATATACTTACAGGTGCGTGAAGCCGATGAGATCCCGTGATACTAGCACACGACTCCCACACGAAGTCTCAAAACAATATCAACACACACCAATATCACAAATAACAATTTGAAAAGATCTCAAAAATTTTGGAAACTCCAAAATCGGTTTGACTCAAAAGTCAGAAAAAAATCATCTTCAAAAGCACGCTACTACCGTCCCGGTAGAGCCACATAACACACACGCCCGGGTTTCACAAAACCCAAGCTCCGATACCATCTTCTGTAACACCCCCCAAAACCATCCGGGATATTACAGCGCCGTGGGTCCCGCGCCGGAACCCACCAGGCTAAAAATCGTTTACAAAACCAATTCAAAAATGCCAAAAGGCTGATGACGGTAATATTTTAAATACTCAAATATTTTCAAAATCATAGTTCTCAAATACCGTCATAAAATACCATTTGAAAAGACAAGGCGAAGTGCCAATTCTCGACAGTTCAAAATGTACGTTAAGCTACCACTTAAACGTACCGATAAAATAATTTGGGAAAAAGAGTTTGACGAAAATAACCCAAGTTCGTAAAATGCCCAAAAGGCCATTTTGAAAATATACACACGCAGCGGATAAAAACACAGTTCAAAATACACATTTGTAGCGGAAATGAATAACCAGAAAAGAAATACTCGATACTCCAAAACATGCCACCGCCAGTATCACATCGGGAAGCTCATCCCTTCACGACCGCTACTAGCTCGATCTCCGAGTACCTAAAAATAAAGCCCACGACGGTCACCACAATACTCGATAATGATAACGATCACATCATCATAAATAATTACATACCAATGTAATAATACTGTAAGAATACTATCAATGTAAACTTACCGTCATAACCTTACCAATCCATGGCAATCCATACCAAATCGATCCTTACCATAATTCACATTTCGCATTCTCAAATGATGAAAAAAACTCAACAACAATTATACTGTACTGTATTCAAACAATACCAAGTGTCCTCAAATCGTCCTCATAACTCATAAGTGCGGAAATAATCCAATCTGTGCCAAATCCTGTCCATCGGATTACACAATCAAATCTCAACCTAGATAAACCAATAATACACAACATATCTGTAGATCAACTACCACATGATAATGATAACAAATCCCGAACATCGACGTACAGTCCGAATGCTCATACAATCAATAACAATGATCAACCAATACATCACTGAGAATATCATCGATATGATGAGTTCCAATATGACCAACCCAAGGTCAAAGTACAACCGAAATTATCATCAACATGATGAATTCCAATACGATCGATAAGGATCAACAATAACCGAGAATACCCTCAACATGGTAAACTCCAAACACGATCAACAAAGATCAACAATAACCGAGAATTCCCTCAACGAGGTAAATTCCAAATGATCAACAAAGGACCAACAATAACCGAGGATACCCGCAACAAGGTAGACTCCAAATGATCAACAAGGACCAATAATAACCGAGAATACCCTCAACAAGGCAAACTCCAAATGATCAACAATAATGGATCTCAAAGAAATAACTCTGACTGTCGAACATACCCCTCAGGCGTATGAACAACCAGTCGAAAACCGTCGAACATATCCAATCATACATGGAACTATGAACGACCAAACGGTATGGCTCAAAGATGGACATCACAGTACGCCCGATCCGGAAATGTGTCCGTGCACAAGCCACCCCGGGTATCGATCAAATACACGTGTGGTCTTGTACCTAATTAGCCTCACGAAACTACGTCTCGTGTGCACGGTTCAATGCGGAATAATATCAACGCATAACCATAGTGTGCCCAGCTAAAAATCCTACACAATAACCAATCGGAACGCAGATATGATTCCAGATATGTCATGATGCAACATGACAACGAAACTCAAAGAATCACATATCCAATAAGGATCAAAAGACTCACCGAAGTGAAACAACAGACTGACAGTGAAAAGTCGACACGACTAATCAATATTCAAGACAATAATCCTGGGATCATCATCCCCGACAAATGATCAACACGATCAATGATCTCAATACAATCATCCGTGGGATCATCATCCCTCAGCGAAGTAATCAATACGAATCCCAGCATACGAAACATCAACGTACAACATATATACAATAATTCCTCAGAACAATTATCCTCATAACTGAATAATACTGAAATTACCTCAAAGCCGAAGACAATATTCTTTCCACGAGCAACATCCCTGAATGAATACACAGTTATTCAAATAATCTCAAATAAGGTACCATCCATTCAATATCAATAAACCTTTATCCCGATACTTATGTCATCACGTTAACTATCCTCGATATCCGATATGCTATACCCTTGACCAAAGATAACTCACGTCTTCCTTGAACACAATTAAATCATATACCTTATGATTTAATACAAGCCAGAGCACGATATACAACTCGTTAACCGACAACTTACCTTTCTAACAACATCGCTATACGAATTATAAATGAAATGAAAACGATACCATTCATCAAATATTATAAACTGAACAAGTATAAACTTGCCTCGATACCGATACCACGAAGCTGTTACCAGAATCCATTGCCTTCGTCTCCGAGCTCCTCAACCCTGACCAAAAGCAACCTACGAACTCTTCAACCTTGACCGCAACACAACGGCCATAATCAACGCTCAGTGCTGCGACCTAATGCAATAATCAAATGACAACACATCCGATAATAATCAATAACCGATATAACCAACCAAATCAAACTCGTGGCTCAACAATACCTCGATCATTTACAAAACCGAACAATACAACTCAAACAATTACGAACTCCTATCAACAATACAAGCGAAATCCGATAAATCATAATTATCAATCAATAACCCAGCAGTTCCACAATATCTCGATTAAACACGATTTTAAACAATCGATTCAACCCATCACGAATTCATAATCACAACACAAAAATACTACACCATCGCCTACTTAGCGCGCGTTAACGCATAACGTAGCGTGCGCTAAGTTGTTCCGTTAGCGTCGCTAGCGGTAATCTTAGCGTGCGCTAATGCTGTACAGTGGCATGCATTCCAAGCATCGACTAACACCTTGCGACTACGAATCCGAATGAAAAAGAAATCATACTCCAATATTAACAATAACTTTACAGATCCAAACTCATCATCATACTCGAAATCATATTTATATTCTTATACGAATATTATATCAAAACACATAACTTGGCTCTAGATACGAATATCCCATATTCATATCCAAAACACCAACACCTTCTATACATAATCATCATATCCTATAATTTCAGAGCTCTTCAAGAACATGAAATATCCGACATCACGTTCAAAACAACATAATCCGAGGTATATATTATAATGTTTATCATTTTCTTCATCATGCAAATTACATAACCAAACCAACCCGATAACAAGGATCATCTCATACATAATCTGGAATACAACCTTATATCATGATTTAACTCATCTAAATCGACCACTGAAATTATCGTGATTCAGAAATCCATGATTCAACCTCATCAAGTTAAACGAATCACCATTAACATGAAGAATCTTAAATAACATCCGAAAACTCTTATCATAATCCCATAAAATCTCATATAATATCGTCACATGATTATCCAACATGTTCCTCACATGTAATCATCCTTAAAAACGAACAACTAACAAGGGATACGAATATTACCTGGATTAGATGAACCAAGAAGAAGAACACTTGAACTCCATTCCAAGAATCATGAGTAACTTGAAGAACAAGGCTTGAATCCATGCTCTCTATCTTAATCTTGTTAAAAATCACCACCTCACCATGTTTGGGAACCTCAAGATCCTCCCAAAACTCTCTCTATCAACTGAAGGAGAAAGAATGGACTAAATGCATCTCAAAACCCGTCTGTCCCCTTATATAATAAACATTACTAGCGCGCGCTACTCTCATAAAATAGCGTGCGTTATAGCCCTCGTGTGCGCTAACTGACTTTGTTAGCGTGCGCTATCGCGACTAGAGGCCACTGTCTTGCCTCGTACTTGAGCTTTCGTACGTTATGCCCATGCATTAGCGTACGTAACTTACACTGTTTAGCGTACGCAAGTCCTTGCATTTAGCGTGCGCTAATATCAGTTGACTTGCTACAGTCTACGTACCGCATGTGCCCCCACATGCCGATCTGACAAGAATCAGATTCCATTTGACCGATCTACAATTAGCATGCGTTAAGCCTCATGCTTTAGCGTGCGCTAATACTTCAGGACAACAACCGTTGACTTATCAGAACGTGCGCCGAAAGCATCCGGGTCCACACGCAGATTCCTTCCGATTTGACTGCATTTAGCGTGCGCTACATTCTGCCTCTAGCGTGCGCTAACCATGAACGATAGCGTGCGCTATACTTGAACATTAGCGCGCGCTAATCAGGCTATACTTAGCCATTTTCCAATTCTCCTCATCCGTCTCGACATATCAAAATACGAACATACTGCATACTGAATACATGTACTGAATCCAATAACATCATCATACGATATATCTAATATCAAAAGTACGATAACCTGATACACGGTATCCTCAAAATAATTGTCGAACCACTACGACAGTTATACGAGTACAAATACAGTTGTCTCAGTTCTCAATTTATTTTATCCATACTGTATAGACACCAAGCCATCCAGTATATCTTAGATAAAATAACGCGAAAAATTCATACTGAAAATTCGGGTATTACATACTACCCCCCTTAAAATAAGTTTTGTCCTCGAAACTTGCAACGCCACCAACAATGAGATAAATCCAAAACTTTCCAACTCATCACAAAACAATCAAGTGTCGCCACAAGCAAATAACCAAACCAATATACTTACGGTGCGTGAAGCCGATGAGATCCGTGATACTAGCACACGACTCCCACACGAAGTCTCAAAACAATATCAACACACACCAATATCACAAATAACAATTTGAAAAGATCTCAAAAATTTTGGAAACTCCAAAATCGGTTTGACTCAAAAGTCGAAAAAATCATCTTCAAAAGCACGCTACTAGTCCGGTAGAGCCACATAACACACACGCCGGGTTTCACAAAACCCAAGCTCCGATACCATCTTACGTAACACCCCAAAACCATCCAGGGATATTACGGTAGTGGGTCATGTAGGAACCCACCAGGCTAAAAATCGTTTACAAAACCAATTCAAAAATGCCAAAAGGCTGATGACGGTAATATTTTAAATACTCAAATATTCTCAAAATCATAGTTCTCAAATACCGTCATAAAATACCATTTGAAAAGACAAGGCGAAGTGCCAATTCTCGACAGTTCAAAATGTACGTTAAGCTACCACTTAGTCGTACCGATAAAATAATTTGGGAAAAAGAGTTTGACGAAAATAACCCAAGTTCGTAAAATGCCCAAAAGGCCATTTTGAAAATATACACACGCAGCGGATAAAAACACAGTTCAAAATACACATTTGTAGCGGAAATGAATAACCAGAAAAGAAATACTCGATACTCCAAAACATGCCACCGCCAGTATCACATCGGGAAGCTCATCCCTTCACGACCGCTACTAGCTCGATCTCCGAGTACCTAAAAATAAAGCCCACGACGGGGTCAGCCACAATACTCGATAATGATAACGATCACATCATCATAAATAATTACATACCAATGTAATAATACTGTAAGAATACTATCAATGTAAACTTACCGTCATAACCTTACCAATCCATGGCAATCCATACCAAATCGATCCTTACCATAATTCACATTTCGCATTCTCAAATGACGAAAAGAACTCAACAAAAATTATACTGTACTGTATTCAAACAATACCAAGTGTCCTCAAATCGTCCTCATAACTCATAAGTGCGGAAATAATCCAATCTGTGCCAAATCCTGTCCGCCGGATTACACAATCAAATCTCAACCTAGATAAACCAATAATACACAACATATCTGTAGATCAACTACCACATGATAATGATAACAAATCCCGAACATCGACGTACAGTCCGAATGCTCATACAATCAATAACAATGATCAACCAATACATCACTGAGAATATCATCGATATGATGAGTTCCAATATGACCAACCCAAGGTCAAAGTACAACCGAAATTATCATCAACATGATGAATTCCAATACGATCGATAAGGATCAACAATAACCGAGAATACCCTCAACATGGTAAACTCCAAACACGATCAACAAAGATCAACAATAACCGAGAATTCCCTCAACGAGGTAAATTCCAAATGATCAACAAAGGACCAACAATAACCGAGGATACCCGCAACAAGGTAGACTCCAAATGATCAACAAGGACCAATAATAACCGAGAATACCCTCAACAAGGCAAACTCCAAATGATCAACAATAATGGATCTCAAAGAAATAACTCGGTATCGAACATACCCTCGGGCGTATGAACAACCCGATCAAACCGTCGAACATATCCAATCATACATGGAACTATGAACGACCAAACGGTATGGCTCAAAGATGGACATCACAGTACGCCCGATCCGGAAATGTGTCCGTGCACAAGCCACCCCGGGTATCGATCAAATACACGT
The DNA here is from genome assembly GCA_033398695.1 of Orobanche coerulescens. Lineage (NCBI taxonomy): Eukaryota > Viridiplantae > Streptophyta > Magnoliopsida > Lamiales > Orobanchaceae > Orobanche > Orobanche coerulescens. The sequence continues at coordinate 46,628 of JAWKAU010000209.1, forward strand.
GTGGTCTTGTACCTAATTAGCCTCACGAAACTACGTCTCGTGTGCACGGTTCAATGCGGAATAATATCAACGCATAACCATAGTGTGCCCAGCTAAAAATCCTACACAATAACCAATCGGAACGCAGATATGATTCCAGATATGTCATGATGCAACATGACAACGAAACTCAAAGAATCACATATCCAATAAGGATCAAAAGACTCACCGAAGTGAAACAACAGACTGACAGTGAAAAGTCGACACGACTAATCAATATTCAAGACAATAATCCTGGGATCATCATCCCCGACAAATGATCAACACGATCAATGATCTCAATACAATCATCCGTGGGATCATCATCCCTCAGCGAAGTAATCAATACGAATCCCAGCATACGAAACATCAACGTACAACATATATACAATAATTCCTCAGAACAATTATCCTCATAACTGAATAATACTGAAATTACCTCAAAGCCGAAGACAATATTCTTTCCACGAGCAACATCCCTGAATGAATACGATTATTCAAATAATCTCAAATAAGGTACCATCCATTCAATATCAATAAACCTTTATCCCGATACTTATGTCATCACGTTAACTATCCTCGATATCCGATATGCTATACCCTTGACCAAAGATAACTCACGTCTTCCTTGAACACAATTAAATCATATACCTTATGATTTAATACAAGCCAGAGCACGATATACAACTCGTTAACCGACAACTTACCTTTCTAACAACATCGCTATACGAATTATAAATGAAATGAAAACGATACCATTCATCAAATATTATAAACTGAACAAGTATAAACTTGCCTCGATACCGATACCACGAAGCTGTTACCAGAATCCATTGCCTTCGTCTCCGAGCTCCTCAACCCTGACCAAAAGCAACCTACGAACTCTTCAACCTTGACCGCAACACAACGGCCATAATCAACGCTCAATTAACACGACCTAATGCAATAATCAAATGACAACACATCCGATAATAATCAATAACCGATATAACCAACCAAATCAAACTCAGCGGCTCAACAATACCTCGATCATTTACAAAACCGAACAATACAACTCAAACAATTACGAACTCCTATCAACAATACAAGCCGAAATCTGATAAATCATAATTATCAATCAATAACCCAATAGTTCCACAATATCTCGATTAAACACAGTCTTAAACAATCCAGTTCAACCCATCATAATCACAACACGAAAATACTACACTGCCTGCCTACTTAGCGCGCGTTAAACGCATAACGTAACGTGCGCTAAGTTGTTCCCTTTAGTGTGCGCTAGCCAGTAAGCTTAACGTGCGCTAATGCTGTACAGTGGCATGCATTCCAAGCATCGACTAACACCTTGCGACTACGAATCTGACTGAAAAGGAAATCATACTCCAAGATTAACAATAACTTTCTAGATCCAAACTTATCATCATACTCGAAATCATATTCGTATTCTTATACGAATATTATATCAAAACACATAACTTGGCTCTAGATACGAATATCCCATATTCATATCCAAAACACCAACACCTTGTATACATAATCATCATATCCTATAATTTCAGAGCTCTTCAAGAACATGAAATATCCGACATCACGTTCAAAAAAACATAATCCGAGGTATATATTATAATGTTTATCATTTTCTTCATCATGCAAATTACATAATCAAACCAACCCGATAACAAGGATCAACTCATACATAATCTGGAATACAACCTCATATCATGATTTAACTCATCTAAATCGACCACTGAAATGATCGTGATTCAGACATCCATGATTCAACCTCATCAAGTTAAACGAATCACCATTAACATGAAGAATCTTAAATAACATCCGAAAACTCTTATCATAATCCCATAAAATCTCATATAATATCGTCACATGATTATCCAACATGTTCCTCACATGTAATCATCCTTAAAAACGAACAACTAACAAGGGATACGAATATTACCTGGATTAGATGAACCAAGAAGAAGAACACTTGAACTCCATTCCAAGAATCATAAGTAACTTGAAGAACAATGCTTGAATCCATGCTCTCTATCTTAATCTTGTTAAAAATCACCACCTCACCATGTTTGGGAACCTCAAGATCCTCCCAAAACTCTCTCTATCGACTGAAGGAGAATGAATGGACTAAATGCATCTCAAAACCCGTCTGTCCCCTTATATAATAAACATTACTAGCGCGCGCTACTCTCATAAAATAGCGTGCGTTATTGCCCTAGCGTGCGCTAACTGACTTTGTTAGCGTGCGCTATCGCAGCCTAGAGGCCACTGTCTTGCCTCGTACATGAGCTTACGTACGTAATGCCCATGCATTAGCGTAAGTAACTTACACTGTTTAGCGTACCCAAGTCCTTGCATTTAGCGTGCGCTAATATCAGTTGACTTGCTACAGTCTACGTACCGCATGTGCCCCCACATGCCGATCTGACAAGGATCAAATTCCATTTGACCGATCTACAATTAGCGTGCGTTAAGCCTCATGCTTTAGCGTGCACTAATACTTCAGGACAACAACCGTTGACTTATCAGAACGTGCACCGAAAGCAGCCGGGTCCACACGCAGATTCCTTCCGATCTGACTGCATTTAGCGTGCACTACATTCTGCCTCTAGCGTGCGCTAACCATGAACGATAGCGTGCGCTATACTTGAACATTAGCGCGCGCTAATCAGGCTATACTTAGCCATTTTCCAATTCTCCTCGTCCATCTCGACATATCAAAATACGAACATACTGCATACTGAATACATATACTGAATCCAATAACATCATCATACGATATATCCAATATCAAAAGTACGATAACCTGATACACGGTATCCTCAAAATAATTGTCGAACCACTACGACAGTTATACGAGTACAAATACAGCTGTCTCAGTTCTCAATTTATTTTATCCATACTGTATAGACACCAAGCCATCCAGTATATCTTAGATAAAATAACGCGAAAAATTCATACTGAAAATTCGGGTATTACAGTTGGTGAGATATTGCACCATTTTATATTGATAAGATTCATCTTATAAAATCAATTGATATCTCACTTTTATCAGAAAGTCTTATAAAAGTGAAAACAAATCAACACCACGTGACACACTTTGCATGTCACAGCCAATAGCTTAGAGTGAGGAGGGAGATATTTTTCTTGATCAAGTTCTTCATCTTAGAGGTGTAAATAAGTAAGAAAAAAATTGAGAGAAAAATTCCTACGAGTTTCTCTATCCGTGTTATTGATAGAACGGAGCCTCATTGATTTTTCCGGTCAAGTTCCATCGCGTGGTGAAGTAGAGACATCGCATTTTTGGTGTTTGCAAGGAAGGGATTCGTGCTTTGAGTTCGGGTTCATGATCATCATCAACTTACGAAGATAATATCAAAGGCTTCAAAGGTATGGGACTTTGATCCTTTTATCTTCGTTGATTTATTTTTCGTATATACATTTCTTGATCGATCTTATTTGGGATTCTTTATTATTTATTATTATTCCGCTGCGTATATGTTTTTTGTATCCGGAATCCCAACACCAACCACCATTTGTTCACCTTCTTCGAGTTGTCTATTCCAGTCCTCAAGCATGTCCTTCTTCTTCCCACAAATATTTCTTCTTGTTCTGTGACTTGTACTCTCACTAGATTCAGTCTACTCTTTTGGGAAGTATGTGACATGGTGTTTTAGCTATAAGTATCGCAAAGACTGAACATGTCCTTCACACCATCTGACCTTCTTTTGACCTCTACCATATTCATGTCAAGCATTTTCTCAAAATTTCTTTCCAGACACTTAAGCTTATACCTCGGGTCCAACACAAGTGCCACAAGAAATAACTCATTGATATCATGTACCTTGTCAAAGTACTTGCTGTACTTTTTTTTCATCTTTTTTACCATATCATACAACAACGAATCAGTTGCACTGGACTGTTCATCTATAGGCTTTTCATGTAACTCATCGATCTCGGCCTTAATCGAAACTATATCATGAAAAGCTAATTGAGCAGTAGGCTTCAATTGAGAACTCACATTCGCAATAACTTGATAAAATACCCTCAGAAAACTTACAAATACTTCAGCACTCGCCCAGTCTGTAGCTTTTGGTGGCCCAAGCCTCTTCTTTGATGCTCTAGACTGTGTTGGAGCCAAAGTACATTCTGCTTCCTGACTTTCTTCATCCCCCTCTTTTTCGGCATCATCCTCATCAAAGTATGACCTACAAAGTAAAGAACATATAAAATATACATGAATTTTTTAATTTGACGAAATAATTAATAGAAGTTTTAATAGAATTTTATTTACCTATATTTTGAATCTTCTTCGGATGCATCCTATCAATGCCCTTCTAAGCTCCAAGGCAGTGTCCAACATTAGATAAGTCGAGTTCCATCTTGTTTGTACATCCAAAATGTATATTTTCTTACATTCTAGCTTTCTCTTTTCTACACAACTTTTAAAAACATCCATTCTAGCCGGAGAACTTCTCACATACATCACAGCATTCCTAATGGCAGCTACCTAGTTGTTCAGTAAATTCAATCCAAACCTCACAATTAAATTCACAATATGAGGAAAGCATCTCACATGCATAACCCCCCCCCCCCCCAAAAAAAATGTCCTTTTTTCCCAATCTTCCATTTGAGTTATAAGATAATCAATGGCAACTTTATTTGATAATACATTGTCAACACTAATTGTCAACACATTCTCAATATCCCACTCAAGCAATGCACTCTCTAATATCTTTCCGATCTTAGTGCCATTATGATTAGGGATAACACAAAAATTTAAGACCCTTTTGTGCATTTTCCAAGCATGGTCAATAAAGTGGGCTGTGATTACCATATAATTAATATTTTGACAACTAGTCCATGTATCTGTTGTCAAACACACTAAACGGGACTGGAACTCACCCTTCAACTCAGCCTTTCTAGCAGCATACAATTTCAAAAAGTTCTTAACAATCATCTTCCTAGTTGGAGGCTCCTTTAGGGATTGCAACATCACAGAAATACTTAAAACCAGTGTTTTCAATGAAGCTAAATGGCAACTCATCTATAACTATCATCCTAGTAGCTGCATCAGTACATGCCTCCTTAGTCCAAACAGTAATACCTGACATTCTCACACCATCAACCATAATGCTATTCTTAGTTAACATTTGCTGCCCCCTTCATCTATATTAACTTTACCCAGACAACTCTTACATACAATCTCAATATGTTTTCTAAGGGTACTAGTGTCGTTACCTCGAGAATCACACGCATGAGTTGTCCCACAGTAGTTGCATTTACAATGCTGTCTGCTCCCAACAACCTTCTCCACCCCATCAACTACTTCAACGAGAGGCTCGTTATATCTGGTGAAGTGAGGCCAAACATCAGATTTCACTATTCCGTGCCTCTTTTTCCTTGTTACAGTAGTGATCTTCCTCTTCTTGTTCCTTGTTTCTTGTTTCTTATTCCTTGTTACAACAGTAAGTTCTTGCTCGTTAATGAAGTCTTCCATGTAAGTATCTACCACAAATAAATGAAAACATAAATATAATTAGCCTTAGCACAAGGGTAAAATTGCAGAAACTGAAAAGTAAAAAATACAGAAGGGTTTCGAGAATCCTAATTCTTACCACCATTCCCATTTTTAACATCAAGAAACGTACATAACTGTAAATGTACGGTAGCACCAGAATTACAGACTTTCAACCAACCATTTTTTAACACAAAACAGTACTTTCTGAGTTTTAAGAGTTTTACTCAGAGCCCAGCAAAAAAGTTTCACCTTTTAATCGGAGAAAGAATGAGCACATACGTATATAAAATAATCAATGAGTGGGTTGTTATTTATGCATAGCCGTGTGACCAGAAAGCTAACCGGTGGAAGGGTGACAAGCATGTCCTCTTTCTTCTTTCAATCAAACCAGAAAAGGGAAGATATAAAAATAAAATGGCACTCGGTTTAATAACAGGATAATATGAATAAAAAGTATGCCAGCATCTCATTTTTTCAGTTTAATAACAGAAGAAAATAAAAGAACACTTGGATGATTTGTAAAAATAAAAAGTAAACTAATTAAGCAATCAAATTTAGTTTTTGGTGCTTACCGATTTGTTCTTCATCCGACGAACAATATGAATCACTGTGAGAATTGGATTTCTCAGTTGAGGGTACTTGATTAACACCTAGGTTGGAGGAAGATGCCATCAAGGAAGGTTGGAGGAAGATGCCGATCAGAGTTCTCCATTTTTATTTTTGGTGAGACCGTGAGAGCAGTGAGAGGTAGGGTTTTTATTTCTATATTTTGCAAGAGAGAAGTGAGAGTAGAGAGTAGAGAGACAACGACTCAGTGAGAGGTAGGGTTTCTTAACTTTCTTTAGGTGTTTATTAAGTTATACAATTATATTTACTTAATATTAATATTTAAGTTGAGTTGTAGAATTAAGGATAGTAGAATACAATAAATCTCAGCACAGGCAGGCATACTCTCGGTTCCACGGTTTTAACGATTCTTTTTTGTCAATTGTAACTGGAACTGCAAACCGAACCATTTAATATATGTCTGAACTAAACCGCAAAAAAAATTCAATTTAATTCTTGAGAGCTGAACAGAACCGACAGTTCCTTTGCGGTTTGGATCGATTCGCCGGTTCCCGGTTCTAAAAGTCCCAGCCCTAAAAAATACAATCATAAATCTAGACTTGTCTTTGAGACATCACGAAAAGCTACGAGATGACAAATGACCACGGTTGAAAGGAACTGAAGATTCTGGAGCTAAATGATTCGAGAAATAACTATCAAGAACAATAGAAACGATTTCGGAACTGAATTATACCCGAACCCCACCTACGATTCGTATAAAACAACATTCAATAAGGTAGAGGGCGGACCACAACTGACCCTCTCGATCCTTATCAAAATACGACAATCATACCATGAATTCGTAGGGGAAATATGCATTCGGGATAGATTATTCATACTCAACATGATTCTAAGAGTAATACAAGTTAAATCGTACGAAATCATGAAGAAACCCCCAAATCCCGAAATTGAGGGTTCTAGAATGATTGCCTTGATATAGAAGGGAAGGATGGACTAGATATTGTTTAATATTCGTCAACAACTCAAAAATGGTGATAAATGATGAAGTATTACACCAAATCATCTCCAAGTCGCTACTCTCTTGTTCTCTCGTAGGTTGATGTTGGGAAATGATCAGAAATGCCGAAATATGTTGTTGATCGCACTTATATACTGAACACAGTTAACATCGTGAACCCTTGCATTTAGCATGCGCTAATGTGCCTAAAAATTGAAGGGTTCTGCCCTAGAGGGTTTTTGTCTCAGATCGTTGGCGCGCGCTAACAGATTCGATAGCGTGTGCTAATGATACATATTAGCGTAGGCTATCTATCTTCATTAGCGTGCGCTAATTGCTACTGCACAACTGTGCAGTCCGGTCAGCCCGAACACGCCCCGGATGATGCAAAACTGAAGATTAACAACAACCAACGAAGCATTTACGTAGAACGTCAAAATATACAAACTCACGCATTAAACAAATACATGATTTCGACCACCCGAATGTGTGGAAAAACGAATATAGATCATGCGCCCAAAACTTTGGGAAATTACAAAACAGCCCAAAATATCCAAAAAACACGATTCAAGATCGAACAATAATACCACAGCTCAGAACTCATACAAAAACATTAAAAGAACTTGTAGGAACACCGAAACGATGGTTTCGAACAAGATTTACATAAATCAAACATAAATGCGGAAAAATCGCAATGTTGTACGGATTCAACTAACACGGCCCCAAAACTTGTTCAAATGGCAAAAAGTGCAGAACAAAATAGTATCAAAATATCAAAATGATTACAAGTGAGTGGCCAAAAGTGGAAAATCACTAAAAATAGAAATTATCGAACGTAGAAAAAATACGGTTATTATATGTACAAGGACCTGAAGAAGAACTTTTGGTGGCCCAACATGAAGAAGGATATTACAGAGTTCGTTTCAAGATGTTTAACCTATCATCAAGCCAAGATTGAACATCATAGACCCACTGGGATGTTGAAACCCCCTGCCTATCCCAGAATGGAAGTGAGAAAATATCACTATGGATTTCGTAGTAGGGATGCGAGAACTCGTTCAGGGATGAATATGATCTTGGTGATTGTCGACCAGTTAACCAAATCTGCACACTTTTTGGCAGTCGAGGATACGTGAGGACCCGAACATCTAGCTCGAATATTTACTGCTGAAATCGTAAGACTGCGTGATACTCTGAATAGTATTATTTCAGACCGTGATGATTGATCTATGTCGTATTTTTGGCAAGCTGTTCATCGTGCATTGGGTACTGAGTTGAGATTCAATACGTCTTACCACCCTCAGACTGATGGGCCATCCGATAGTACAATCCAGACATTGGAAGATATGTTGCGGGCCTGCGCCTTAAGTTGGAAGGATGATTGGGAAGTTACTTACCATTGATTGATTTTACCTACAATTACAGCTGGCACATCTCCATTAATATGGAAACAATCGAAGCACTTTATGGCAGGCGATGTAGGTTGCCTTTATGCTGGGATGGGTCATCCAAACTGATTAGTGTCGAGCCAAATCTACTGGTGCAAATGAGAGATAAGATCACCTTAATTCGACAAAGACTATTGACCATGCAAAGTTGATAGATATCATATATCGACGTCCGAAGATGCCCGCTAAAGTTTGAAGTGGGAGACTGTGTATTGCTAAAAGGTATCACCAACCCGAGGAGTTATACGATTTGGAAAGAAGGAAAATTTGAGTCTGAGGTACATCTAACCGTTCGAGATTTTAGAAAGAGTTGGCGAAGTAGTGAATCGTCTGGCACTGCCGCTATCGCTTAGCCATGTGAATAATGTAGTCCATGTCTCCCAGCTTTAGAAGTATGTCCTTGATCCCAATCAGATCATGGACCCTGAATAAATCGAGGTGGCCAGTGACGCCACATTTGAAGAACAGCCATTGATGATTTTGGAACGGAAAGTAAAACAGTTGAGAAATAAAGAGATGTGTCAAATAAATCAATCTAATTGATTCTAGAAGGTCAAAAAGCACGCAACGAATATGAAGCATAACGTATGCTACGAGGTGTGTCTAACGTACGCTACAGCATATGATGTCATGGAGTAGGTCATCATATCAACGGCTATCTGCGTTTGATATAACATACGCAATCTACAACGCTAACATACGCTACAGGGAGAACATAATGTACGCTACAAAGAAATCTAACGTACGCTACGTAAGAGGCAGAAGCTACTGGACTGAAATGAACAGAAGATAACGTACGCTGCATGTAAGTGTTACGTATGCTAAAGGAATTACGTACGCTATACATGAAGCATAACGTACGCTATGAACAGACTAGTAACCAACGGCTAGTTTAGACCTTGAAGCCTATAAATACCACTTCATATGGTATTCACCTTACAACAACTTCAAGCAAAGATTATATACTTCAGATATCATTATCTTCATTATTGTTGTTGTAATTGAGCTAAATTGTTACAGTTCGAGTGTTCGATACACTCAACCAAACACGAGAGAAAAGAAAGGATTGTGGATTTGATTCGGTGTTATTAGGATCGTGGATCCAGCATTGTTAGAATCATAATCTAAATCCAAGTGAGGTTCTTCTAATACCGATAGAAAGATAGAAAGGTTGATTCCTTATCCGATAGAAAAGGAAAATGGTTTATCTTGGACCAACATAAAGACAATATTGTAATGGTTTATCTTGGACCGATAGAAGACAAGATTGTAATGGTTTACCTCATATCGATAGAAGACAAGGCGGAAAGGTTTATCTTAAGCCTATAGAAAAAGATACAAAGAGAGGACGTAGGCACATTGCCGAACCTCTATATATCAATGTGTCATTTAGATTCCACACTTAATCGCTTCCACAATTGCAAAAGAATTCTAGATTCTTAATCGCGCTATTTAAACCCCCTTCTAGTGGCGGTACCTAACCCAACAAACTCCAAGTCATGAGTAGGATAGTTCATATCATACGGCTTCAACTCTGATATGTAACAGCTATCGTCTTATCATGCTGCATCAGCACGTACCTGAGCCCTTGGCTTGTAGCGTCATTATACATAGCGAACCCCTCATTACCCTACAATAAGGCCAAATTTGGTGCCAATGTCAAAAGCCTCTTCAATTCCTCAAAACTCAGCTACCTCTCATCATTCCATTCTAACTTCTCTGTCTTCTGAAGTAGCTGTGTAAGTGGCTGAGTAAGTTTAGAGAACCCCTCGATAAACATATGATAGTACCCAGTGGACCCAAAAAGCTTCGAAACTCCTTCACATTTTTAGGCGGTGCTCAATCCAACACTGCCTAGATCTTCTGTGGGTCCATGCGAACCCCTTAGGACGACATCACATGGCCAAGGAACGTAACCCCTCAACCATAATTGACGTTGCGAGAACTTCACATAAAGGTGTTGAGCTCTCAAAAATATCCAACACCTAAAGCAATTGTTGAAAATGCTCCTCCCCATCGTGAAAATAAATGAAATATCATCGATGAAGACGACTACAACACTTGTCGAGGTACTCGATAAATATCTTGTTCATTAGCTGCATAAACACCGCCGACACATTGATTAGCCCAAAAGGCATAACCACAAACTCATAGTATCGTATCGCATCCGAACGGATATCTTCGGAACGTCGGACGCCATCACTCGAAGCTGATATTATCCCAATCTCAAACCAATCTTCGAGAATAGATAGCACCGTACAACAGATCGAACAAATCATCTATACATGGCAAGAGATATTTGTTCTTAATAGTCACTTTATTTAGCCTGCGGTATCGATGCATAAACATAGTGAACCATCCTTCTTCCTTATAAATAAGACCAGCGCACCCCAAGGTGAAGCGCTAGGTCTAATATATCCTTTATCTAGCAGTTATGCCAGCTGACTCTTCAACTCCCTCATTTCTGATGGAGCCATGTGATCTGACACCTTAGAAATTAGAGCCGCATTCGGCTCTAAATCAATATCAGACTCAACCTCACATTCCGGCGGTAACCACGTCAACTCGTCATTAAAGAGGTACGGATATTCATTAACGACCAGAATAGATGAAAGTTCAACTCAACTCTCATCAATATTCATAGCATAGCACCAATAGCCTGCGTAGCCTTATTCAAGAGCCTCACAACCTTCATGATGTTGATGATCAACTTTTGCTTCCCCGACTTGCGACCCGAGATTCTATATGGGATAACCATAAGAATAAATTAGACGAGAAAACAATAAAAAGACACTATATAGGAGAACCATAAGATAATATTAAAATGTAGAACAATAAGAAGGTGTTGCACGAGAAAATCATGAGAATATTCAAACCCATGAAATCCTTAAGAAAATGCCACATGTTAGGATCATAAGTAGATGTTACATGGGAGAACCATAGAAGATGCTAGACAGAAAAATCATAAGAAGAGGCTACATGTGCGAACCATGCATAAAAAAAGGATACATAAGAGAACCACACTAATATGCTAAATAGAAGACCATAAGAAGTGTAACACCCCCGTGATATACGGAGATATTACAGCGCTGTAGATCTTTTTTGGAGAACCTACCAGGCTTAGACCAACATATCATTAAAAATTAACAAACCACAACATTCACTTTCTTAAAAACAAACCAACTTCAAACACAACGTACATTACAAAACCAAACAACACATCATCCCGTAGGATCACAACTGATACAACAGCTCACAACTGATACACCAACATCATTACCAATAAATAACGACACGATATACGTCACATGACAGTACCTGCGCGAGTACAAAACCAAAATACCACACTGACCACGACAAGATGTCCACAGACTCAACATAACATATGATATCAATGCTGCCCACCAAGCTCGTGTCGCCCACTGGACCTGTACCTGAATACACAACAAGTATATCCATCCCCGAATGGGTCAGCAAGAAGCCGGTGCAAGTACAATGATTCTAGAATATATATATACAACAAGTGAATAAACCACAAAAATCACAGTGCCATCACAGATATTCCGGAATACCATACCACAATCATCATCGCAAAAATAACAACGGGGGCTATACTGCATTGTACCTCACGCGAGATACATACCACTCCCCAGAGAGTCCTCGTCAGGCCCACTCTGGTTGTATAACCCTGTCAAGTGAAACGCAGAAGCCTCGGTCTACAGAACCCAGGGGACCCTCACTGATTTTACTTGACACATGACCAGAAGTCGCACTTTTAGAAATCATCACTTTATTTCATACATGGCACAAATCACATTTTCTGAAATTACGACTTTTCATAAAAATCATATTTTTCACATATTCACACGAAGTACATTAAACACAACCAAAGTACTTGCCTCGATTGGAAATGACACAATAATAACGAACGGAAAGACGTACGGTCCGAACTCCTTCAACAATTCGATCCTAGTACAACAAAATACCGAAACAAATACCACACCATGAAAATGGAAGGATTTACCCTAAGTTTTACCCTTATGGACATTTAATCAAACACTATGAAGACAACATGGTTCGAATTTGAACTACAGAAGAAAACTTGGAATTTAATCCATAAACTTCAGGGAAAAATGAAGGATTATGATTACAACATCATAATCTAGCATAAATCAGAGCTAAGATGGATTAGGATTGAAGATCTTAACAAAAGCCCCAAAATATGAAGAACTAGGATTCGAACGAATTTTACCTTGATCCCAACGGAACTTGAGTGGAGGATGATGTTAGACACGAATCAAACTTCCCAAAATGATGCACAATGATGCTCCTGATCAAAGTTATCAATTTCTACCGAAGAATCGCGAAGGAGGAAGAAAAAGGGAAAGAATGGTGTTAAGACCCATCACTCGACCTTAAATAGCCGAGCACATTACGGCCGTAACCGGCAGGGCCTTACGGCCGGAACGGGTCCTATCGAGCTACTGCCCAAAATGCCAGGACGCATTACGGCCGCAACTCGGTCAGGAATTACGGCCGTAATACTCATCACCTTACGCCGTACTTGGCCTCTCCCTTACGGGCGTAACCAGCATCTCTCTTACGGCCGTAACGAGTCCTGCCGGGCTACTGCCCAAAATGTGCGGTTGCATTGTGGCTATAACCAGCAATGCTTTATAGCCGTAACAAGCAATCCCTTTCGGCCGTAACACCCTCTTACGGTGGTAACTCGGCATTCTTACAGCCGTAGCCCTCATGTCACCAATCCGACAGTCCGACCAGAATGAACACATTTCGATAATCACAAAACTCGACAATTACCAACCATGAACATTCCAATATCAATCATCAATACACCCGTCTCCAAATAACCACATTACAATAAGATACATCCATAATAACACACATAAAATACACGGATATTACACCCTTACCCCCTAAAATGAAGTTTCGCCCCGAAACTTAAGATTCGAAAAGTTCAGGGTATCGGGCACACATGCTATCTCCGGTTTCCCACGTGGCTTCCTCAATTCCATGTTTAGACCATTGGACCATTACTAATGGAATCGTTTTCCGTCGCAATTGTTTCACTCGTCGCTCTAATATGGCTACCGGTTGCTCTTCATATATAACATCATCATTAACTTCAATCTCCTGATAATCAATAACATCGCTGGGATCAGGAACATACTTACGCAGTTGTGAAATATGAAACACGTTGTGAACATGACTAAGCGTCAGAGGTAACGCTATTCGATAAGCCATATTGCCTACTTTGTCCAGGATCTCGAAAGGACCAATATAACGAGGACTAAGCTTCCATTTCTTACCAAAACCGAAGGACTCCACGAGTCGGCGCTACCTTCAACAGCATATGATATCCTGCCTGAAATTCTAATGGTCAACGTCGAACATCGGCATATGACTTTTGTCGACTCTGGGCGGTCAATAACCTTTGTCGAATAACAGCAACCTTCTCCCTCGTTTGAATTAACAAATCTATCTCTAATCCAAGTAATGCATACGGTTCATCCCAACAAAGTGGTGATCTACACTGTCTTCCATATAGTACTTCAAATGGAGCCATACCAATTGAACTGTGCCAACTGTTATTATACGGGAACTCAATTAATGGTAAATGAATCTCCCAATCATCTTTCCAATCTAACGCACAAGCTCTCAACATGTCTTACACAGTCTGGATAGTTCTCTCCGATTATCTATCCGTCCGTGGATGATACGCGGTACTAAAATTCAATTCAGTACCAAGTGCTCTATGTACCGCTTGCCAGAAATGCGAGACAAATCGACCATCGTGATCCGAAACAATACTCTTTGGGGTACCATGTAATCTCACAATTTCTGCAATGAACAACTGAGCCAATCTCTCTGGTCCCCAAGTATCTCTAATGCCCAGAAAATGCGCTGATTTGGTTAATCGATCAACGATTACCCAAATCATATTCATCCTAGTTCGCGTCCTTGGCATTCTCACAATAAAATCCATCGCGATATCTTCCCACTTCCATTCTGGAATTGGTAATGGTTGCAACTTCCCGGTAGGTCTTTGATGTTCAGCTTTAACTTGCTGACAAGTTAAACATCTCGACACGAACTTCGTTACATCTTTCTTCATGTTCAGCCACCAAAAATTCTTCTTCAAATCTTTATACATTTTACTCGTACCTGGGTGAATTGAGTACGGAGTAGAATGTGCTTCATTCAAAATCATTTGCTTAAGATCATCCTGATTCGGTACACAAATCCTGCCTTGAAATCGAAGAACACCATCTACGTATATCATGAATCCAGGTACCTTTCCTTTAACAACATCTTCTCGAAGCTATACAAACAAAGGATCATCTAACTATTTGGACTTAATGTCCTCAATAACGGAGGATGTGACCTTAAGGAAACGTAATTGTCCTTGAGTTACTTGAGGGCAAATTTCAATCTCCAAATCAAATAACTCTCGACTGAGCTTCGATTGAATGGTAAGTAATTACAATCTCTGCAACACGATTGACTTGCGGCTCAAAGCATCGGCAACGACATTCACTTTACCTGGATGTTAAAGAATGTTAAGATCATAATCTTTAATCAATTCCAACCATCGCCGCTGGTGCATATTTATCTCCTTCTGAGTAAAAATATATTTCAAACTCTTATGATCTGTATACACTCGACAAGAAGAACCATATAAATAGTGTCTCTAAATCTTCAAAGCAAACACCACAACGGCTAACTCAAGATCATGGGTAGGATAATTGATCTCATATTGTTTCAACTGTCGAGACACATACGTAATTACCCTGTCATTTTTCATCAATACGCATCCCAACCCTTGTTTAGAAGCATCACTATAAATAACAAATCCCTCTGTTCCCTGCGGTAAGGCTAAAACTGGTGATGTAGTCAACCGCTTATTCAACTCATCAAAACTCTTCTGACACTCGTCACTCCACCCAAACTTCTGAGTTTTCTGTAATAGCTGAGTGAGGGGTCGAGCAATTTTAGAAAAACCCTCGACAAAACAACGGTAATAACTAGCTAATCCCAGAAAACTACGAACTTCCTTGACATTCCGCGGGGGTTCCCAAGCTAAAATAGTTTCAACCTTTTGAGGGTCTTGACACGTCTTTAGTGTAACTATCGCAAGTGCACGATACCGTATCAAGTTTTTAGCGCCGTTGCCGGGGAAGTATAAGTGTTATTTTTGAAATCTTACATTGTAAACTATTTTTATAGATACTATTTCTCGACGTTGTAACTTAGTACTAAATTGTGTTTGTTCGGTCAAGTGGCGGATAATGGTACTCCGTGACTATTAAAGTCGGAATTTTCAGTTTCCCACAACAATTGATATTTGTAGATATTTTCTCCATTTATTTTCATTTTATTTTTTTATCATGGAAGAAACTTTGAATAAAATTGAAAAAAGATTTCCCTTTCTGAGCAAAAATGTCATTTTAAAAATTTACAAGACAAGATTTGAAAGGATGAGGTTGCTTATGAATAAAAGCATACCTTTTGACATTAGATTCATAATTGAGGCCAAAGTAAGAATAGCAGGTGAATTCACTGAAATACCTACCAAATTTTTACCAGGTCTAGGAAAAAGTTCATATGCCAAGAAACGATGAGCAAAGATAATAGCCGTTTGCTATAAATGTGCTAGATGGAACTGTAATTTAAAATGTCGATCTTTAAGAATTCCATCTACAAACAGAGAAGATAAAATTCAGTTCATTAAAGATGGTCTGAATAAAGAGAATTTAGATAATGTCGAAATTTCTCTTGACACGCATTCTAGTGGACTCATACATTACAGAATTTGATGTTTGTGGAATAAATTCAAACCAGAATATGAACAACGTCTTGGGAATCTGACGTTAAAAGACCCTATTTGCCAATTTGTAAGAAAATTGGATGGGAAGCTTCTCCCCGACTCAAAGAAGGCGTTTAGGCCGTTTCTGAACGTAAAATTAGAGGAAGATGTGAGCCACATGTAATACCCGAGATTTCTGATGTGTATTTGAACCTTGTGATATTGTGTTTGTTGCATTTTGATCTGAGTATTATTCTCCGTATTTCATGATCCAGTGTTGTTGAGCGCATGATTGCATGAATGTGTTCTAAGTGGTGATTTTTGCACATGTAGCACACGCTATCGACTTAGCGTAGAGTACGCTAAATTGGGTTCGTAGCGCACGTTATGTATGAACCTTAGCGCATGCTATACGTAGTCAACATGATTAAGACAGGGTGGTAGGTGAGATTAGCCGCGGATCTTTGTCGAATCATGTCGGGATGAACCTGGACGGCTTTCGGGAAAAGCCGAGTCAATGCGGTAGCGCACGCTACTAATATGAGGATAGCGCATGCTAAATGTTGAGTACAGTGAGGTCAGTAAGCTTGGTATGGCCATTAGCGCACACTATGGATATGGACTAGCGCGCGCTAATGACCATTTTCTATATATAGGACAGCACCCTTTTTCATCTTTCAGGCTTTTTCACTTCCCAAATCCGAATTCTTAGACTTAGAGAGTTACTACCTCCATCCTCAACCTCTTATATCATCATCCTAGCACGAGTTTGAAGATTGTAGATCATTGGAGATTGGTGTTCAAGCGCTCGGCGTTGGATTTCTTCAAGTTCCTCCTTGTTCTTCACTACTTTGAGGTAGTTGATTCTTCACCAATTTAAGTAGTATTCTGAAGGATGTTTTGATCATGATTTGGGATTATCTAGTCAGTTAAATTCATACATAGTCGAACATCATGTGTTAGAAGGATATTTTCGATGTTTCGGTACTTCATCATCGTATAAACCATTGAACCTTTTAGTGTTTGAACTCCTAGCATATTCATGAAGCTTCAAAACCGATTATGACCAGTTATGGAGATTATCAAGTTCTTATGTTTTACATAATGGAATTATACGTTTTGGGACATAGAATGGATTGAACTTAGGATATTTTCTTGAAGATCAAGATGAATTATGGTGTTGTGACGATTATACGTATCCTTGTATCTCGAAGTCGTTTAATCTGTAAAGATCATTCATAAACCGTATGAGCATGATATGCATGGAGATGACATGTATTAACACTGAAGATTTCATGAGTTTCATCACCATTAGATCAAGTCTGCTGCCCAGTAGTGAACTGCCATGCATGGTTAGCGCACGCTAGGATATGTATATTAACATGCGCTATCGGGAATGAGTTAACGTACGTGACGTTTGGTACGTAACGTACGTTATGTCATCAGTCGAGTCAGTCGGCTGATCAGAGAGGACTGTCAGTACATAGTTAGCGTATTCTAGACTTCGTTGTTTATGTACGCTAACGAGCAGGCTTAGCGCACATTATGTAGAATACGTAGCGTACGCTAAGTAGTTCAGGCAGACTACATTTTAAGAGCTTTCGGCCGTAGATCGGATTGCTAGACATTCGTACGACATGAGATGAATTCTATATTATTTCTTTTGTTAAGGTTCGAGCTTGCTACGTTGATCGAATGAGGCGGCCTTCGAGTGTGTTGAGATCATTGGAGTGATTAGTTCTTGCCATCTTTGAGGCAAGTATCGTAATTTGTTAATATTGGTACTTTAAGCATGCATGTGGATTATTCATGTTGTTGAACATGGGATTTATTTCGTTGAATTGTCATGATATTCATTACCAAGTGTTTATATGCTCATGTTGATGGACATAGTAATTTTTGCATATATGTATGCATGAGTTGTATTTGTGTATGTTGTACGATCTATGCTGAGGGCGCTGGATCGGATGTCCACCTCGTGTTAGTCCGACAGGATCGTCTTGGGATCTAGGCTGAGGGCGCTGGATCATTGGACAGGTTTTTCCACCTCGTGTTAGTCCGACGGGACCATCTTGGGATCTATGCTGAGGGCGCTGGATAATTGGAATACCCATACTGTGTTAATGGAATCTTGTGGATTCGCAT
This sequence comes from Orobanche coerulescens, assembly GCA_033398695.1. NCBI lineage: Eukaryota > Viridiplantae > Streptophyta > Magnoliopsida > Lamiales > Orobanchaceae > Orobanche > Orobanche coerulescens. The sequence goes on from JAWKAU010000209.1 coordinate 65,164, forward strand.
TGTCGGATTCCGGTAGCGGAAGTCCGTGTGGTGTATCTTGTTATGTATTGTTGATGCATATTCGATTTGTTTAATATGATACTTGTACTAGCATCGTTTTGCTAACCCCTTCGGGGGTGGACATTTGTTTTGATGTTCAGGTAGCCGAGGAGCGGGGAAGCGACCACGATGCAAGCGTGGCGAAGGGACTCAGTGATGTTTATTGTTATTGTGATTTGTCTTCTTGATTCATTTTCAGTACTCGAGTACGCGTGTCTTATTAATATCATTTCGATATGGTTGTATTAATTAACTCAATGGATCAGTTGGAACCGGTTTTGTATTTTGAACTTCTATGGTATTGTTGGATTATATTTATAGTTTTTTTTAATTAGCCTTGTAAATCCTTACTTAAAGGGTTTAAGGCGCTGTAATTATTCCGAATATCTCGGGGTGTTACACCACAATCACAAATACTGTACATACACGTGAGTATCTTTTATTTTTGTCGTAAGGTGAGATTTTCTGAATAAAAAGAGGGGTGATACGCAATAAATGCATTCATTATTCTATTGAGTAGTTGAAGCGCAATCAACGCAATCACAAACTTGTTAAACAATTTTACCTTATTTTTCTTCTATAAATAAACATTGTGCTTGTTTCTTTTATTCATCCCTCAAACTTGTACTTTTCTCTTTTTCTCTCAAATAAATTTCTTTTCAAAAATGGAGTCATCATCTTCCACAAAAAAATTTAGCACAGTCCACATTTTTGGTGGAGCTAGTTATGGAAAAGAGGCATGCTTTACTGAAGCAGCCCACAACTTGGGTCGTACCTTAGGAGAAAAATGCATTCATGTAGTTTACGGAGGAGGAAGTCTAGGATTAATGGGACTAGTCACATACGCCTATATGGAAGGAGTAAGAGTGTTGGGAATAATTCCAAAACCTCATTTGAAAGTAAAATCACCGGGGCAACTATTGGAGATGAGTTTAGAACTGTAAATATGCAAGATCGCATAACTCACATGATAAATAATTCTGGCGCCTTTATCACCCTTCCTGGTGGTTTTGGCACTCTTGAGGAACTTTTTCATGTGGTTACCAGAGCCCAGCTAAATGTTCATCAAAAACCAATAGGTCTGCTTATTGTCAATGGTTTCTTTGATGGTTTACTATCTTTCATCAATTACTCTGCTGAAAAGGGTTTTATTTCCGAGCGTGCTAAACGAATCATAGTCGTTGCAACAACACCAGAAGAACTAATCAAAAAACTCATTGAATCTGTTCCTCAACCAGATCCAGCTCTAGGTAAAATTGTCTGGATGGAAGATTTTACCGTGAGAAAACAAAAAGTGGATTCATTCCTCTCCCTTTGATAACCCATGTCGGACCTCTTGTATTTTTACTTTCTGTTGTGTGTAAAAATCGTGCTAAATGATGGCAGCTTAAGGAGTTTCTTCTTGATCTCTTGACGTGCATCTATTCGCGATTTATGTATTGTTATTTTATTGCTGTAATTTTTATTATTTGTTTTTTAAAGCATTGATGGCAGCGTAAGGCGACTCTTCGGACTTTCTTGAAGCGCATCTTAAAAATTGTGTTATACTTCCGAGTATATTTTATTTTCTTTTGTTATTTACCTCGTATATTTATTCTCTTGCAGATTCTAAAAGGCGTTAGCTCAAGCATCAACTTTCATAATAGGGAGTATTATGTTTTTTTCTCACTTGCTTTTCATTTCTAAAAACTCGGGACAGTTTTATTTTCAAGTTTGGGGGTGTTTTGGAACTTGTGTGTTTATTTTGTTTGTTTTTGAACTGTGGTGTTTATTTTGTTTTGAATCGTATGATTGTGTTAATGATGTGTAGTGTGTGGTGTGTTTTTATTATTTGGCATTGATTGTTTTAGGTTTAGTGTAAATATATATATATATATATAATTTTTTTTTATTTTGTTTATTTTGATTTGTGAGATTTCTAGATCTGGTCATAACAACAATAAGTTAGCTATATACAAGCTTCTAAAATCGTTTTAACCGGTAAAAAATTTGTACATTCCAAAATTTTTTGAGCCTTAATCTCTCTTTCCAAGCCTTGTAGTTATCATTTATAATCGAGTCATTCGTTTCCTTGAGAAAAGAAGAATCAGTCGGTTGATGAAAAATAGAACTGAAATTTACTTAATTTGTGGAGTTTTTGATTTTTCATGCTTAACTAATAAATGATTTTCTGCAAAAATTCTATTCCCTAAAAAAAATCATTGGTGAAAGGAGTCTAGTTGAAAATAAGGGAGAGGTGTTGGCGTGATATTTGCCAAATTTTAAGTCCTAAAATTTTGCAAAAAATAAAGGACTAACCATTGTTGGTGCGTAGCTGCCGTCTCACACGAAATGGAAATTGTGTTGGTGAAAAGAGCTACACGTTAGCAAATAACGGTGTGAAAGCTATCACCTAAAAAAATGGAAATTGTGTTGGTGAAAAGAGCTACACGTTAGCAAATAACGGTGTGAAAGCTATCACCTAAAAAATGGGTATTGTGTTGGTGAAAAGAGCTACACGTTAGCAAATAACGGTGTGAAAGCTATCACTAAAAGGGATGTAGTTTATGAGCAGATTTGAATTAATTAGCGGCTGAATTTCAATACACTCAATTTCGTGAACAATCACAATATTTGATGACGCCGATGAAATTCTTCTTCATATTGAGTCGAAAAATAAACGAGTGATCGAGAGCAACCATTAAAGGGAGTCGTGTGTATCACGAGTGGGAAAGAAATAATCAACCTTTTGGGGGGAAACCTTGCATTTTGGAATTACTAAATAAAACCGTGTTTTAACTTTAAAATCATTAGTAGATTTATTTTGAATCTTGATTCATTTCTATCTACTGTATAAAGCTGGTTGTTGTGTATTAATGGCATTTTGATCTCCTTTTCTCTTTTTATATGATTATTTTTCTTAATTTATGTGTGTATTATTATTTTTGTGTCTTATTTTTATTTTTATTTTTGGAATGTGATTAATAAAGAGTCTTGTTCGGGACTAGCAAGAATTCAAGTTTGGGGGTGTGATAAGTGTTTTATACACTTATCCATGGTTTGTATCGATATATTTCACACATAATTGAGCTAGTCTACTCGTTTTTGCTTTGAATTAATTAGATTTTAATAATTTTATTATTAATCAAATGAAGATGTAAATTTAGTCTTAATCGGATTGAATTACTGATTTACTCAAGAAATAAAATGTGTATAAAATATTATCTTTGTTGAATTTTTATGTATTCATGTTGTAGGGCTTTCCGAGACGAGTTCGGCAGTCTTTCCGGATTCAAAATCAGAGTGAAATATCAAAAGTTATCATCCGAAGAAGATTTGGGGCAAAAACGCAAAGTCTAAGAAATTATGGGCTGAAAACGTAACTCACAAAGCAACCAGTGTACAAAAAGCCGAAGTAATGTTACGGTCGTAACATCTGAAAGTTACGGCCGTATGACCTCAATGTTACGGCCGTAACATCTGCAAGTTACGGCCGTAACTCTTGACAGATTATTGATCATTGTCTAATTTTTTATACTTTTGGTCTATTATTGAGGGTAGAGATGGCCATTATGGTGGGCTGGGCCCGAACCGCTATGGCCCAGCCCGCAGAGAAGCTATAAAATCAGCCCACACTGGCCCGGCCCGTAAGAAAACCGGCCCTGAACCGATTTTATTCGATTAGGGTCAGGGTTGTGTTCTTTCAACCCTGACCCGAGGTGGCCCGGCCCTAACCCTGCTATGGACAGTTGAACCCGCACTGCTATGGCCCAGCCCGCGGCACGAACCGGCCCTCCGAATCGGCCCGCACCGATTTTCTCATCTTTCCAGTGTAAGGTGTAAGGGGCTGGGTAAAATCGGCGTGGGTTGGACCATTGGGTTTTAACCTCCATCCCATTTTCTTGGTGGTGCGCCTCTGCGGTAGTGAAGGCGGAGTTGGCTCCTGACCGGAGAGGATTGGACGGCGTCGGCAGCAGGTCTGATGAATCTTGTAATGGTGAAGTGATCTCTTTGCCCATGCGTCTTGCCATTTTCGATCCGTGCTCCAATTGAGGCTCTCTCTCTTTCTGGTTTTCGATCGGCTGAAGAATAGGGCATCTTATTTCTCTCCTTTTTTTCTGTGGGTGAGTTCTGCCTTTATTGGAACTAAATTAAATGGGCCATTTCTTTTCATTTTCTGGGATAAAACCATATATCTCCGATTTGGGCTTCAAGACCATTAGATTCTTGCACATCAATTCATGCCTCCAAGGGCCTGCAATAAGAAAAACAAAGAGCTGCTAAAAGCACTCACAACACATGCCTTACAAATAATCCCAACGTGACCCAATTTTAAAAAAATAGGCCTGGCCCACCCTGCTATAGCCCGATTTTTGGCCCGATTAATACCCTGACCCTACCCTGACCCTGTCCCGACCCTGCTATGACCCGACCCTAGACATAGCAGTGCTAGGGTTGGCCAGACATGGCCCGTGAACCGGCCCGGACCCGGCCCTACTATGGTAGGAACCGGCCCGTGGCCATCTCAATTTGAGGGGATGACTGGCATTGATCCGATCTATTGTAATAATGCTGGAGTTTTGGAGCTATTAGATGACTTTAGGTGTATAAATAAACCCCTTAGATCCATCATTATGGAATCATTCATCTTATTATTTTCTCACTTTGTAATACTTTTTCTTTATGTGTGAAGAACACACTTGTGTTCTTGAGTGATTTGTGTAAGTGTGGTTTAACTTATGTTGTTGAGGGAGTTTATTGCTTCTTTATCATTTATCTACTAAGGGAGTTAGGATCAATTCTTTCCCTTTTTCAACTATTAATAACCACTCAAGCTTGTAATATGTTGAATAAACCCTTAATGGGCTAAGTTACTTAAGTTGGGATTATAAACAAGGTTAGTCATGTTATTTAAGATTGTATAAAGATCTATTATGAATTACTTATTGTTGTGTGTGATTTTCATTGTTTTACCAATCTTTATTTATTTGGCCAATAAATGACGATATTTATGGTCTTCATATGTTTCGAAAGAAAATATGTTTGATTAGATCAAATGATTTTCACTCTAAGTTGTTCTAGGGGATAGAAATATACCTCTAGACCTTAGATGATTCTTTGAGTTATTTTCATAAAACCTAATGCTATGTAATAGTGGATTGATTTAATATATAAGGGGATGGCTGGCCTTGATCCGATCTAATGTAATAATGCTGGAGTTTTAGAGCTATTAGATGACGTTAGGTGTATAAATTGACACCTTAGATCCATCATTAATCATGATTCATCTTATTATTTTCTCACTTTGTAATACTTTTTCTTTGTGTGAAGAACACACTTGTGTTCTTGAGAGAGTGTATGTAATAGTGGTTTAGCTTATGTTGTTGAGGGAGTTTATTGCTTCTTTCTCCTTTATCTACTAAGGGAGTTAGGATCAATTCTTTCCCTTTTTCAACTAATAATGACCACTCAAGCTTGTAATATGTTGAATAAACCCTTCATGGGCTAAGTTATCCTTAGTTGGTATTATAAACAAGGTTTGTCATGTTATTTAAGTTTGCATAAAGATCTATTATGGATTACTTATTATTGTATGCGATTTTCATTGTTTTACCAATCCTTATTTATTTGGCCAATAAATGATGATATTTATGGTCTTCATATATTTTGAAAGAAAATATGTTGATTAAATCAAATGATCTTCACTCTAAGTAGTTCTAGGGGATAGAAATATACCTCTAGACCTTAGATGGTTCTTTGAGTTATTTTCATAAAACCTAATGCTATGTATTGAAGCCAATCAACATAGAAATATAGTGGATTGATTCAATATATAAGGTGCGTTTTGACATTCGAAAGAGGAACCGTCTTTTTAAGGAAAATCGAATCTACGCAACATAATAAGTAAATACATCTTATGATCTCTTATACATCTTCTATAACTAATGATGAACTAAGTTTGTAATCCCGACTATTTTATTTTACCTTTTATTAATCTATTATTAGTGTAATCTTTCATTTCCTTAAATTTTAGAACTATTATTGCATTTTCCTTGCAATTGTCAAATCAAACTGTTAAATTGTGTATTTCACTTATCTAAATCTCTATAACAAATAGATAAAATGTATAATTCAATATATAACCTAACTTTCTCGTGGGATCAATAAACCGAACTCTAAAAGTCCACATACTACTTGATACGATATCGTGCACTTGCGATAGTTACACAAAAGACGTGACAAGTTTTCGGCGCCGTTGACCAAAAAACTTAGAAGTTAGGTTATATATTGAACTATCACAGTTTTGTTGTTCAACACTTCTCCTTTTTTAACTAGCCTCATTTCACAAATGACTTTTTTTTTTAGGGAATAGAATTTTTGCAGAAAAATCGTTTATTAGCTAAGCATGAAAAATCAAAAACTCCTCAAATTAAGTAAATTTCAGTTCTATTTTTCATCAACCGACTAATTCTTCTTTTCTCAAGGTAACGAATGACCGATTTTACATGATAACTACAAGGCTTGGAAAGAGAGATTAAGGCTCAAATTTTTTTGGAATATATAATTTTTTAACCGGTTAAAACGATTTTAGAAGCTTGTATATAGCTAATTTATTGGTGTTATGGCCAGATCTATCACAAATCAAAATAAACAAAATAAATATATATAAATATACACTAAAAAAAAATCAAGGGCAAATAACAAAAATAATCAAAACACGGCAAAATAATCAAACTAAACACATCAAAATACCAAATACACCACACACTTCACACCAATTATTCAATCACATGATTCAAAACAAAATAAACACAATTGTTCACCCACCTGAAGGAATCGGATCGGTCTAGCCACAGAATGAGATGCCGAATCTGAACGGACATCTTGGATTCAGATATCGCTTCTCTACCACGGCCTCGACCGCATTCACGGACAGCTCTACCTCTCGGCATACTGAAGAATAAGAAATGGTTCAACAAGGAAACGATTACGACAATAGATTACACAATGGCAAGGACAATTAATTCCGAGGAAAAGAAACAACCAACATCCGAAGAGGCTTCCAGCACAGGCAATACGGGGTGGTAGTACGCCAACGATATCATAAAAAACGACCGACTCACTCTAACAGACCAAAAAATACCGACAACCTAGGTATCCATAAACCTAAGCTCTGATACCATGTTCTGTAACACCCCAGTGATTTATGGAGATATTACAGCGCCGTAGATCTTTTTTGGAGAACCTACCAGGCTTAGACCAACATAGATATCATTAAAAATTAACAAACCACAACATTCACTTTCTTAAAAACAAACCAACTTCAAACTCGACGTACATTACAAAACCAAACAACACATCGCCCGTAGGATCACAACTGATACAAAAGCTCACAGCTGATACAACAACATTATTAACAATCAATAATGACACGATATACATCACATGACATTACCTGCGAGAGTACAAAACCAAAATACCACACTCACCACGACAAGACGCCACAGACTCAACATAACACATGATATCAATGCTGCCCACCAAGCCCGTGTCTGCTCCGTGCTGGCTCGCCCACTGGACCTGTACCTGAATACACAACAAGTATATCCACCACTTGAGGGGTCAGTAAGTAGCCGGTGCAAGTACAATGATTCTAGAATATGTACAATAAGTGAATAAACCACAAAAATCACAGTGCCATCACAGATATTCTGGAACACCATACCACAATCATCATCACAAAAATAACAACGGGGGCTATACTGGCACTGTACCTCACGCGAGATACATACCACTCCCCAGAGAGTCCTCGTCCGGCCCTCTCTGGTTGTACAACCCTGCCAAGTGAACCGCAGAAGCCTCGGTCTACGAAACCCTCACTGGTTTTACTTGGCACACGACCACAAGTATCACTTTCATAAATCATCACTTTATTTCACACATGGCACAAATTACATTTTCTGAAATTACCAATTTTCACAAAAATCACGTTTTTCACATATTCACACGAAGTACATTAAACACAACCAAAGTACTTGCCTCGATTGGAAACAACACAAGAATAACGAACGGAAAGACGTACGGTTTGAACTCCTTCAACAATTCGATCCTTGTACAACAAAATACCGAATCAAATACCACACCATGAAAATGGGAGGATTCACCCTAAGTTTTACCCTTAGGGACATTTAATCAAACAATATGAAGACAACATGGTTCGAATTCAGGGAAAACAAGGGATTATGATTACAACATCATAATCTAGCACAAATCGGAGCTAAAACGGATTAGGATTGAAGATCTTAACAAAAGCCCCAAAATATGAAGAACTAGGATTCGAACGAATTTTACCTTGATCCGGACGGAACTCGAGTGGAGGATGATGTTAGACACGAATCAAACTTCCCAAAATGATGCACAATGATGCTCCTGATCAAAGTTCTCAATTTCTACCGAAGAATCGCGAAGGAGGAAGAAAAAAGGGGAAGAATGGTGTTAAGACACGTCACTCGGCCTTAAATAGCCGAGCGTGTTACGGCCGTAACCGGCAGGGCCTTACGGCCGTAACGGGTCCTATCGAGCTACTGCCTAAAATGCCAGGGCGCATTACGGCCGCAACTCGGCCAGGCATTACGGCTGTAATACTCATCACCTTACGGCTGTACTCGGCCATCACCTTACGACCGTACTTGGCCTCTCCCTTACGGCCGTAACCAGCATCCCCCTTACGGCAATAACGAGTCCTGCCGGGCTACTGCCCAAAATGTGCGGTTGCATTGCGGCCGTAACCAGCAATGTTTTACGGCCGTAACCAGCAGTCCCTTACGGACGTAACACCCTCGTACGGCCGTAACTCGGCATTCCTACAGTCGTAGCCCTCATGTCACCAATCTGATAGTCCGACCAGAACGAACACATTTCGATAACCACAAAACTCGACAATTACCAACCATGAACATTCCAATATCAATCATCAATACACTCGTCTCCAAATAACCACATTACAACAAGATACATCCAGAATAACACACATAAAATACACAGATATTACAAGAAGACGCTACACGAGAGAACCATATAACAAGACTACATGGGAGAACCATAGGAGAACCATAAGAAGAGGCAACCCCAAATGAGAGACTACACAAGAACTAATAAAAAGAGTTTATACGGAAAAACAGTAGGAAGATGTTAAATGAGATAACTACAAGAAGATGTTACATGTGATAATCATAAGACGATGTTATATGGGGTAACTAAAGAAGGGGAGAAAGTTCAAATTTGTGAGAGGAGTGTCACACACATAATTCGATGACTAATGTTGTTTAAAAAGAAGTTTCTGAAATGTGTAAGGTGTTTTTAAAGGTTAATTTTGTTGCTGAATAATATGCTCATATTATCACAAAATGCATTAACTTTATAATTCCTTTGAAAAAGGTTATTGAAATTATTATGTTATATTTATTGTTAATAATATTTGTTTCCAATTACGTTGGATAAACATGTGCGTATTGTAAACTCAGACTTTTAAAATGTGTGTGTGATGAATAATATTAATAAATACAATTTGTTGTGTTTAATTTATTATAAATTTATTTGGTATATTTTAGTCTTAATTAAACTAAGAATTTATGTCCACTAGTATACTACTCGTACTTTATACGGGAACATAAGAAAAAAATACACATAGAAATGCATACTACCCAACCATCCACCATAAATTTTATAGTACTTCTTTATAAATCATATTAGTTATTCTATTTACGATTACACCATCCTTGTCGCAATAAAAAACTGAAGTCTTTCGTGCCCTTCACTTTGATACGGCTACATAAAACTGACCAGGATTGAATACGAGTCTTGACAGATGCACGTCAACATGAGAGAGTGCATAACCATGGAAAATCATAATTAGTGAAAATTGTCGTCTTTGAAATTTAAATGTCAATCTACTATCTGATGAGTTTAATATCATTTGTGGAATAAATTCTTTACTCCTAAATATACAGTATAACATAATAAATATTATGGAAGTAATTGTACCAAAATATTGCAAATATGCATCATCCAAAGCATATTAGAAAATCAAATAAACAAAATTATTTTGGATGCGAGAACCGAATATTGTGCGGCGATTTATACGCCTCGATGGCGATCGGCATAATGGTCAGGTACCAGCCAAACAAGACAGATATTGGGCAAGCGCCTAGCGTTCGACGTCCAAGGCGATCGTCTATTGGCATCTGGCGATCGCCTATAATGTCTGACTGTAGATGATCGTCCCATGCCGCGTATGAATCCGACACTCGTCAGAGTCTTCGAAGACCGAATCTCGGACGAAGACCCACGTGCATATCCGCAAAAGGCGCCACAAGATAAGGCCTTTTGACCCCAGCCTGTCACCGCCTTCACACCTACCGACAGGCCCGCCGAAAGGTACAAAGTGGGTCCTCGCCAGACAGCGACTCAGGACGAGTGTGGACTTCTCATTGGCTCGCTCATCTGGCTGCCAGCGGCAGCCTCGGACTTTAAGGAAACAGTCTCACGTGATAGGACGATCGCCCACCTTATTCTAATATAGAAAACGGCGGTCGCCCGCAATCGCCGGGGAGGACCTAGCAACCACTTCTCCTATAAATAGACGGCCTCCAACAGTGGCCAAAGAGTAATGAAAAACATATAGAGACAACACAGTGAAACTCATTCACGTATACAGAACATAAAAAGCAAGAACTCACAGAGCATCATATCTGGTTCTTCCGGCAATCTTCACGCTCAATAGCTAAGATAACTAGAGTCTTTACACTCGTAATTGCACTCTAACATTAATATTTTTACTCCAAAGTATTTGTATTAATAACATCTCGCGAGAACATTCAAGCCCGGGACTAACAACCCCGACAAATCTTGTGTTATTTACTTTCCCACGGAAGTGTTCTCGCATTTGTTTGTTACTCGACCATTCCAGCAATATCATCTCCGAATAATATTTTGGGTAATAACAATTGGCGCTAGAAGAAGGGCATCTAAACCTTCATTTTTATTTCGACCGTCTCGAAGAACACTCACTTTTCTCCGGGGCATATACTTGGAGAAACACTCACTGTTCTTCAAAGAAAAACCTTCAGAAATATGACGTCTGCCACGACCTCAAAAAGAGCCACCCTGCGATCTGCCGGACATCTCATTACGGTCCAGACCGAATCCTATCCCATGGCGGAAGGCGACCGCGGCGACGCTAGGCTCTCACTCCCGCCCCTGAGGGACGGTCCCAGCCTCTCACTCGATCAGTTCCAGACCGCGGAACAGATCGAGGAGGCAATGGCCATCCTCCAGGAGCAACGGAGGGCGTGCGACTCACCCACCATTACTCCCTCAGCCATCCGCCGTGCGGGCAAGCGGAAGCTCAAGGGGTTATACGTCGAGAAATCGTCGGAAAGCCCCGAGCCGTAGGAAAAGGCGCTCGTAAGGCGGGACGATTCCGTCTTCAGCCGCCTAGGGAGTGATCCCTCATGGCGACCCGGGCATTCGGGCCCCAGCCAGGAGACATCGGAGTCCGAATCCGTCACCAGAAGTTCAGCATACCTGACTCCCAGAAGACAGGCCGGCCACCGGGCTCCCACTCGCCCAAGAATTGAGCTCGGTGGCGGAGAACTCGTCACCTACCATGGGGCCAGGAGATCAGTACATGATCGCCTCGGCTCCCGCTCTGAGAGCCAATCAGCGAGCAGTCAGGCCACGACGATGGCCGCCATGCAACGCCAGTTCGACGAAATGAAGGCGCTCCTAGAAAGCGGGGCAGGCGCCAAGAGATCGATCGTCGGACCGAGTGAGCCACTCGCGGCCTAGATCGAGCTCGCCCCCATCCAACCGAAGATCGCTCCTCCTCAAACACCTCTATATGAGGGGAGATCGGATCCTGAGACCCATTTGAGCAAGTTCCGGATTTACATGACCGAATGTGGGGCATCGGACGTGACGAAATGCCGAATGTTCCCATTGACATTGGGCGATCTTGCCCATAGGTGGTACATCTCACTGCCACCATGCTCGATCAATTGTTTTGAGAAGCTAGCGAACGACTTCACATCGTATTTCGCCGCCAAAGTTGCTGGGCTAGAAGGCCCCCACCGCATGATGAAAATTAGGCAGGGGAAGAATGAGCCCGATGAAGATTACATCGACCGGGTGGATGAAATAGTCCTCACCAGCAAGCCTATTAGCGACAAGCTCGCTCTCTACTCGGTCCTAGGGGGATTCTATGGCCATTCGCCCATGTTTAGGCACCTTACGAAGGACATCCCCCCGACCTACGCGATCTTCCGCGTCAGGGCCGCTCATTTTCTGGCTAGGCAGAGGATGCTCACCCTTCGCTTAGGCGAGGGGTCTGCCGGGGAAGGTAAGGTGCCAACATCCATCCCGAGAAAGGCGGTCACCAAGCCCAGAAAGGCGATCGCGAAGTCGCCCGGCGAATTCAAAGCTTTCGAGGATGTGGAAGTTCACCTCCTCCACAACCTCAACTTATCTCCGGCCCACATTTTCAACGCCATCAAGGGGTGCGCGTGGCTTAGCAAACCGAAGCCGATGAGGGACCACGGTCATCTAGACCGCAACAAATTTTGTGCCTACCACAAAAGTCCCGGACACAACACCAGCCAGTGCCGCGACCTCCTCAGACAACTCTGGAGGCTGTTTGAGGAAGGCAAGTTGGATAACTTGGTTACCAAGCCAGAGCCCCGAGCAGAAAGGACCGTAGGGTGCGAGCGCCGACATAATGATGGGATCCCTCCCAATCCGATCGCTAGGATTGAGCAGAACGAGCCGGAGTATTCTGACAAATCAATCCCTCCGGTCAACCCTGGCAGCCGGATCAATATGCTTCAGGCGGGAGGTGGAAACCTCGGAGGCCTTTCCCCGGTTTCCACCATGTCGAACAGAAAACGGAAGGCCGAATTGAGGGCATTCGCCGGGATCCATGTCGTGGTACCCCCAGAGCCGACCATCTCCAAAGACGCGCTCATCACTTTCTCCAACAAGGATAGGGAGGGAGTGCAGTGCCCCAAAGAGGATGCATTGGTAATCTCTGCATGTATCCTTGGGAAAATGGTCGATCGCGTGCTGGTTGACAATGGGAGATTTTGCAATATCATATTCAAATATGCTCTTGACCAGCTCAACAACTTGACCAAGTTTATCAAGCCATTTGATACCGTGCTCCAAGGATTTGGCGGCAGCACAGTCCAAGCCTACGGAAGGGTCAAGCTCTCTGTCGAGCTAATATGTTATTACGATCCTAGGGTTAGGATTACTAGGAACCTAAATTTTGTAATCATAGATAGGCCCAGCATCTATAATGGGTTCTTAGGTCGCCCATTTCTAGAAACCTTTGAGGCGGTCGCCTCTTCTTTCTTTTACTGTATCAAATTCCCCGCTGCTGATGGGATGGTCAGTACTGTAAAAGGAGACCAACTAATGGCTAAGAAATGTTTGAATTACTCCTGTGTCGTAACTTCTTTCAACACTTCCTATGCTATTTATAACATTGAGATGATCGACAATCAACCGATGGAGATCGACGAGCTAAGCACCTCGTACCAGCCTGACTCAGAGGACGACATCTCACATCGATTGACGGGCGACATCGAACCAAGGATCAGTTTCGAGCCAAACCTCGACATCGATCCAAGGATCGAGTCCGGAAATCGTTCCAAACGAGAAGCGACCGTCCCCATTGAAGAGTTGGAAAGTATAATGATAGACCCGGCTCGCCCAGAGTGGGAAGTTCAGATCGGCACAAGCGTCGGCCTCGAGTTAAAGGAAGATCTGATCGATTTACTACGTAAGAACATCGAAGTCTTTGCCTGGTCGCATCAAGATATGGTCGGCATAAGTCCTGAACACGCTTGCCACTATCAAAAGATCGACCCGGCAAGGAAGCCTGTTCACCAAAAACGTAGGAAATTCGGTCCGGAGAAGTACGCAGCGCTCGACATAGAAGTAAAAAAGATACTCGACAACAAATTAATCGGAGTAGCTATAGACGAGCCACAGTGGGTAGCCAACGCGGTGCTCATCAAAAAGCCGAGCAACTCCTGGAGGTTATGCATCTACTTCACCGACCTCAACGCAGCGTGCCCAAAAGACCACTTTCCGATGCCTCATATTGACCACTTGGTCGATAGCATAGCAGGCTGCGAAATGATGTCGTTCATGTATGCCTTCGCCGGGTACCATCAGATCCCCATGGCGGAGAAAGACATAAAACACACATCGTTCCACACGAAAAAAGACGTGTACTTTTAGGTCCGAATGCCGTTCGGTCTGAAGAATGCAGGGGCAACCTACTAGCGGCTAGTCAACGGGATGTTCGCCAACCAGATTGGCAAGACCACGGAGGTCTACATTGACGACATCGTAGTCAAAAGCCTCAAAAAGGAAGATCACCTCAATGACCTTTCCGAGACATTTTCCATCCTTGAGAAGTTCAACATGAAGCTAAACCCCAAGAAATGCAACTTCGGGGTAAGCTCCAGAAAATTCCTGGGACACATCGTAAGCCAGAGGGGGATCGAGGCAAACCCCACCAAGATCCAGGCGATCCTCGACATGCAGGAACCACGGAATGTCAAACAGGTGCAACACCTCGCAGGTTGTCTAGCTGCCCTTAACCATTTTATTTCTCGGCTCGGAGATAAAAGCAAGCCATTCTTCGCGACCATAAAGAACAAGAAGTTCGCATGGACAAAGGAGAGTCAAATAGCATTCGCCAAAATCAAGGAGTATCTGTATAACCCCCAAATCTTGGCGAAGCCGATCCCCGGCGAAAAGCTGTTCCTTTACCTGGCGGCCTCGGAGGTCGCGCTGAGTGCTGTTTTAGTTCGAGCAAAGGGGCAAGCACACTTACTGATCTACTTCGTTAGCCAAGCACTCCATGACGCGGAAACGCGATACACGCCTCTCGAGAAGATCGCCTACGCTCTAGTCATGAGTGTTCGCAAGCTAAGGGCATACTTCTTCGAACATCAAGTGGAGGTTCTGACGACTCCTCCCTTTTAGGCAAGTTCTGCACCGGCCAGACACCAACGGGCGACTCCTCAAGTGGTCACTGAGATCGCCCAATACGGTATCACGTACGCTCCTCGCATGGTGATCAAAGGCCAAGCTCTAGCGGACTTCGTGGTGGAATTAACATTCCCTCCCAGTCCGACCCAGGTCGGCCGCCCTGCTTGGAAGCTGTATGTGGATGGCTCGGCAACCAACTCGCGAGCACGGGCAGAGATTGTCCTCATCAGCCCCGATGGCCAAAGTTTCACAAATGCTGTGCATTTCGGGTTCCGTGCGACCAACAATGAAGCCGAGTATGAAGCCTTGGTAGGCGGGCTCGATCTAGCCCTCGCCCTGGACGTTCGTCGCCTCCACATTTTCATGGACTCCCTCTTGGTCGTGAACCAAGTCAAGGGAGAATATGAGGCGCGCGACGAACAAATGATCAAATACCAAGAACTGGTCACAGAAATGTGCACGAAGTTTGAAGAAGTGCTGATCGAACAAGTCCCGAGAGAGCACAACTCCCAGGTCAACGCCCTATCTAAACTAGCGTCGTCTGATGGGGCGGCTAAGTTCTCTAACATCCAAATCACGAAATCAACAAAGTCGGCGATCGACAGAAGCCTGGTTACCACAGTTACCATTGCCGAAGAGAACTGGATGACTCCATTCATTAAATACTTGAAGTACGGAACGGTCCCCACCGACCGTATCAAAGCTCGCCAGCTTCAGCTCCGTGCAACCAGATACACCCTATTGGACGACCGGCTTTACAAGCGAGCTTTCAGCCTTCCTCTCCTCAAATGCATTACGTCGGAGGAAGGTCGGCTCGTTTTAGCCGAGATCCATGACGGGATCTATGGAAACCATGCTGGAGGGCGAGCTCTCATCCACAAAACGACTAGGCAAGGTTTTTTCTGGCCTACACTACAAAAAGATGCGATCGCCTATGCCAGATCGTGTCACAGGTGTCAAGTGATGGGCCCGAACATCAAGCTTTCCCCCGAGCATCTCACCTCTATGTACAGCCCATGGCCATTCGCCCAATGGGGCATCGACCTCATCGGTCCCTTGTCGACGGTGCCAGGAGGACTTAAATTTGCCATCGTAGGGGTCGATTATTTCACAAAATGGACTGAGGCCGAGCCACTCAACAAGATGACAAGTAATCATGTTCATTTGGAAGAACATCATATGCCGATTCGGTCTGCCCCAGGCCATAATCTCCGACAACAGAAAGCAGTTCGACAGCTTGGAAGTCATGCAATTCTGCGAGAAGTGGGGAATCAAAAAGTTGTTCTCGGCCCCTTACCACCCTCAGACGAACGGGCAGGTAGAGGCTGTAAATAAGATCCTCAAACACACGATCAAAGCACGACTCGAATCCAGACAAGGACGATGGGCGAGCGAGCTCCCAGATGTTTTGTGGTCCTATCGAACGACGACCCAAAACTCAAACGGCGAAACCCCGTTCGCCCTCACCTTCGGAACAGAAGCAGTGATCCCTTCGGAGATCGCCGTCCTCAGCCACCGAACTGAACAGGAAATGACGACAGACAATGATGTATCCCGACGAATCGACTTGGACATGCTCGAAGAACGGCGACTGGCCTCAAAATTGAAGAACACAATCCACAAAAGGAGATCCGAGAAATTCTTCAATTCGAAGGTCAAGGAAAGAGGGTTCCAAGTGGGCGACCTAGTGCTTAAAAAGGCCCAGACTCACACGGGAGTCTTTGGCCCGAATTGGGAAGGCCCCTTCTGGGTATCTAAGTGGCTAACTAGGGGAGCCTACGGACTCGAACACCCAGACGGCACTCCGGACCAATATCCCTGGAACGTCGTGCATTTAAAGAAATACTACCAGTAAAAACTTTGTATTCAGTTACCCAATGTACAAAGATTTTAATGAGATTCTTCGATCCCCTATATATGATTCGCCTCGACAAAACAGACAAATAAAAAGAGGACGACTCGCTTGCCCTACAAGAGGTCGTCATCTAACCTAACAGACCTATGCAAGCGATCGCCCCTCCAAGCACAACGTATACCGTGGAGGATCGTCATTCAACATGGCGATCCGAGGTAGAAAAGTGCAGTCATGGTCCTGGAGGTCGATGGAACCGACAGCTTCGTCCATGCAAGGTTCCTTTGGGCTGCGATCGCTCGCCTTTCGTTTAAATACGAGGCGGGCGTAGACGAAGGACCCTCCAAATAAATCTGTGGACACGCTCGCTCGCCCTCAAAGGTACATCATCTAACATGATGGACCCGGACAAGACGACGCGTCCCTATCCCGTCACAACGTATACCGTCGAGGGTCGCCATCTAACATGGCGATCCGAGGTAGAAAAGTGTTAAAAAGCCACGGACGTGGAGTCGAATAAACTGACGACGCCCCGTGCAAGGACTCCTCCAGACCAAGACCGCTCGCATTTCGTTTAAATACAAGGCGGGCGCAGCCTAACGGAGGACCCTAACAATAAAGTGAGTAGCGAGACAGACCTACAGGTGGAATGTCCCTCGCACACAAAGACACGGTTATGGAGGTCGGTCCATCGAACTCCGCGACCGTGCACGATTCCTCAAAGTCGAAATAGTCGTCCTCCCTCGAAGAATCAACAAACTAAAGATAGCCCACCAAACATATTATTTTTGTTCCCTTACTTACACTAAGTAAACAAAAACAAGGGGCAAAGTGGAGCTATTCATACATGCGATCGGGAGGAAGGATCCATACACGGTCGGCTTTGTTCAAACACACACATGACGATCGGTTTTGTTCAAGAAATTTACAAGTAATAATTTTCCAGTATACCAATGCATTCGGATCTATTCAGACAATTGTGCAAAGTCGAAGTGATGCGGAACATTCAGATAGTCGATCATACAAACAAGGCATCAGGTGCAATCGTGTGAACACTTGTATAAATTCATATGCAAACATTCAGAAGAGGCGATCGTGCATACAAAGAATCAGATGCAAAAAGAAGTATTTTATTCCATTCAAAAGGTTTGTACATTCACGCCCGAAGGCAAATCAAGGAAAAACTGGAGATTACAAAGGAAAACAAAACAACTGCAGCATCACTCAGGCCACCCCCGACTGGACTTCGCCTCCAGCAGGCGGATCGGCGCGCGCTTCCTCACCAGCTTCAGGATAAACAAGTTTGTCCGGAAACGGATACCAGCTCAGATCGATCCCTAGGTCGGTGAGGTCGAGGATCGGTAGGGAGAAGTCCGGCTGCAAAGGATGCTCAAGCACATAGGCTTTGAAGGTTTCCATCAGAGGGCCGACCTCGAGCTCTACCTTCTTGGCAGCACGGATAGCGTCGGTGTAAGCCATATAATATGAGAACTCGCCGACGTACTCCACATTAAGGTAGGGATCAGTCTCGATCACCTTCAACTGCTCCTTCAGCCCCGCGGCCGTCTTGTCCGCATCCGCGAGCTCGGCTACCTTGGCAGCCAGTTCCCCCTTCATTTTCTCCAGCTCGCCGTTGAGCCGGTCCACCACCAACTTCAGCCCGGTCACCTCCTCCTGCGAGGCCACGTGCAACCGACGAGCGTCCGGCATATGGTCACGAAACTGATATGCCACCCCCCGGGACCGGTCAATCTCCTGCTTCATCCGGTCAAGGTCTTGTTTGGCTCGCTTGGCCATCTCCGTATACTCCTTCTCCATGGCCACTATCCTATTAGCGAACTCGACATTCTGGTTCCGAGCAGCCTCAAGATCTTGATGGAGGCGAGCTGTAGAGGGTCGCCCCTCATAATCTTTAACGGCTTAGGCGGCCATCGTCGCCGCCTGGAGAGTCAGGGCAAGCGTCGCCTACATGGCATCTCCAGATCGCCGACGAGCAATCGCATCCAGGTCGGTCGTCCATGCCTTAGGAAGAGAGGAGATGGCCCGGGAGATGTAGGAATGGATGTTGATAGGCTCGCGCGGGGACTTGCTCGCCAGGAAATCCAGCACCATCGGTGAGACGTTCGGATCGGCAAGGCGGCTGCAACAAAAAAATGAAGGAGTTAGTACACACCCTACACAAGTAGCCTAACTCAGAAAGATCAAACCAGTCTTACCTTGCGGCCAACTCGGGGTCGCGGTCGAAATAGGGCTTGCCCCGCAGAGTCTCGGCTTCAGCGATCGCCGCAGTATTCAGGAAGGCAGGGCCTAGACCCCTCCGCCATTGGAACAACAGAGATAGGTGGCGCGGCAACCGGTGGCACCACAATGGATACCTCCGCAGCAGCAGTCGGCAGGGGCTTCTCCGGCCTCCGCCTCTTGCGGTTGCGCTGGAGCTGCTCCTCCTCCCGAGCTTCCGGCTCGACGACCGGCACTATAGTAGGTCTCTCCTCGAGGACAGGACGGGACGTCGTTGCAGGGGCACGACCCGCCTTCTTTTCTTGGTGGAGACGACCCAAAAGACCGGGGTTCGACATTAAGATCTCTCTCGGTGGCCCGGAATAGCGGGGAAAGTGGATCTCTGTCAAAAAAGAAATTCAGCCAAGTTAGACATCTCTTTAAATGAGACGATCGTCAAGCAGGAAAGAGGAAGTAAAAATTTATACCTGGAACCTTCAGGTGGCGAGGGAAGCGAAACAATCGAGCTCCCAACCAATGAGGTTCGTTATTGACTGTGCGAACGTCGAGGTAGGAGTCCGACTGACTGCGGATTCGCTCCCAGACGATCAAGAAGTCGAAAGGAAGGTCGCCGATCGCTGGAACAAGGAACCTACAAAAAGAAAACGAAATTAGATCAGTACAAGGTGTATCCGAACAAAGGGAGAGTTAAAACCCTTACTCGGATTCCTCTCCCGAAAACTGGTGGGGATATCCAACTCTTCCTCTGGCTTATTGCTCGACGCCGACCTCCACGCTCCGCCGACCCAGCATCATTTTGCCAGGTCACCCCAAACTTTGTTCGGCACCCCAAGGACCACCCTACCCATGCGACCTTGAATGTAGTAGCCGCCGGCCGATCCCTTTTGCGCAGTCAGCTTGAAGAGATAGTTCATTTCCAGCGTAGAAGGTAGACGGAACAACCGATGACCGTCAAAAAGCATCAAGTTGCTAATAATCTGCATCCAGGCGTTCGGCGTCAACTGGAGCGGCGCCACATTCCAGGCGGACAGCAGATATGACACGGCGAATGGCAAGGGGAACCGCAAGCCGGCCTCCAAGATCAGTTCGTTGACGGCGACCAAACCCTCGGGAGGTTGGTCGGCACGTTCGTTCTCCGAGGGCACATATAACGAGACATCAGAAGGGATATGGAATTTCGCCCTCCAGCGACTCAAGTATTTCCTAGTCGTCGAACTCCGGATCTGACCGAGGGTCTACGGGGAGCGGTCCGCGGCCCGAACGCCATCCGCTTCACGAGCTCATAGGGGTGGGCGACCGAGTATGCTTCGAAGTTAAACTGAGGACGTGGTCCGGCAATCCCCTCCATAAGACCGGCGAACTCCAAAGGCCGGCGAGCAACGGCATTACTGCTCCCGATGCAGCCTCACCGCTTCATACTCATCCACCGGCGAGCCCCTCTGCCCCGCCGCCGCCGATCTCGCCGCGTCGGCTTCGTTGAAGAGCTCTCTCAACCTCCGCGGGTGTGATTCCCACACGGATGGCCTCGACGGCCGTCTCCATGTGAAGGACCGCGGAAGTCTCTTCCCGGGCAGGCGAAGTCGCGGCGGCAGAAGAGCTACCAGCCTCATATGCTTTGGATCCTCCTCCAGACATGTTTCGAAGAGAAAAGGGGGGGGGGGGGAGAGAATTTTTGTTCTTACCTAGAAAGAAAGTCGGTCGGCACAAGAATCTTCAAAGAAATTCGGCAGAGTCTTCGTCTAAAGGCAAGGGCGCATAAAGAGTTGAACTAAAGTGGCCCTAACCCTTTTATAGGCGAGAGCAGGGACCTCTTTGCAAATAGGCGGAATCCCGGGGGCTGAAGTGCAACTGTCGGGGGGGGGGGACACATTAAATGCAGCCCTCGAAACCCGCGTACGCGTCGTTTCGAGGGCACGCCAGGCGACAAGTCTGACAAAACCGTCGGACTCCCCCAACGGGAGCGCGACGCGTGTCCCTACAACGTTGCGAGAGCCCACCTCCATTTCTCGCTATTTCCAGCGCATAAGGAGACCGTCTAAAACAGGCGATCGCCAACAGTGCCACCTCACCCCATGTTTTCAACATCGGAGCGAGCTGGGGGCAATTGTTATGCGGCGATTTATACGCCTCGATGGCGATCGGCATAATGGTCAGGTGCCCGCCAAAGAAGACAGATGCCGGGCAAGCGCCTAGCGGTCGACGTCCAAGGCGATCGTCTATTGGCATCTGGCAATCGCCTCCGATTGTAGACGATCGTCCCATGCCGCGTATGAATCCGACACCCGTCAGAGTTTTCGAAGACCGACTCTCGGACGAAGACCCACGTGCAGATCCGCAAAAGGCGCCACAAGATAAGGCCTTTTGACCCCAGCCTGTCATCGCATTCACACCTACCGACAAGCCCGCCAAAAGGTACAAAGTGGGTCCTCCCTAGACAGCGACTCAGGACGCGTGCGGACTTCTCATTGGCTCGCTCATCTGGCTGCCAGCAGCAGCCTCGGACTTTAAGGAAACAGTCCCACGTGATAGGACGATCGCCCACCTTATTCTAATATAGAAAATGGCGGTCGCCCGCAATCGTCGGGGAGGACCTAGCAACCACTTCTTCTATAAATAGACGGCCTCCAACAGTGGCCAAAGAGTAATGAAAAACATACAGAGACAACATAGTGAAACTCATTCACGTATACAGAACATAAAAAGCAAGAACTCACAGAGCATCATATCTGGTTCTTCCGGCAATCTTCATGCTCAATAGCTAAGATAACTAGAGTCTTTACACTCATTGTAATTGCACTCTAACATTAATATTTGTACTCCAAAGTATTTGTATTAATAACATCTCGCGAGAGCATTCAAGACCGGGACTAACAACCCCGACAAAACTTGTGTTATTTACTTTACCACGGAAGTGTTCTCGCATTTGTTTGTTACTCGACCATTCCAGCAATATCATCTCCGGATAATATTTTGGGTAACAACACCGAAGATGCTATGTCTTTTTCAAGCCCGCCCCAAATTTCTCCGAGAAGCTCCCTATTCAAGCGATTCTTTTTTATCCGAAGAAAGTCTATCACATAATCAATTATTGTGGATATAGCACAATAATTCCCTTTTCTTACACGAATTCCTATTTTTTGAGTGAGTGAAAATTAAAAATAATTAAATCCGAGATATATTTTTAAAAGATTTATAGTCAATCTTTATTTTCTATAACCCTCTTTTATATAGAGATCATTCTATTGATAAATATATTGTTATAAAAAATTTCTTTACGTATTTTAGGAGGAGAAATTACACTCTCGTCCTATGAGAAAATTTTAAAAATAGATTTGGTTCCACGTCCTGTTTTGTTTTTTGCCAAAATGGTCCAAATCGTTAAGTATTTAACGGTTTCTGTTAAATGACCAAAAGGGAGATAATTTAATCCTTATCTTTAAAATAAAAATTACATAAATTATTTGGATACAATTTAAAATACAAAAGCGAATTCAAAATTTTCAAAAATATATAATTGATTTAAAAAAATAAATTAACAAATCTTTTAAAACTAAATAGAAAATAAAAAATCACTTAAAAATCACTTAAAACGATCAATTTTTATTTTCTAAAATTCTCTTTGTACAAAGATGAATCTACGGACTAGTATATTATTATTAAATTTAATTACTTATGTATTTAGAAATATCACTTTGAAAATTCATAAGATCAGTAATTATAATTTTATTCATTTATTTTGTTATTATATATAAATTAAATAAGATTTAAAACTAAGATAGACTAATTGATTTATTCAATAGTTTCTTTGATTTATTTATAAACAGTTAAAATCATTGTTTCTATATTTTAATAATATTCTTTAATAAGATTATTTTGATTTATTTAATTGATTAAAATTTCGAGTACTTTTTTAATTATATATATTTAACACTTATTCTGCAATACTCTCAAGCATCTTCTATTTATGTTGATATTTATTTTATGATATACGTATTACGAGGCATTATCCAACCCGTGCGATATACGGTCTTTGACTGAATATCTACGTGTTTTGTACGTAATGTTGGGCCAGACGATTGAATGAGCAGATGACAGAATTTAAATGCCTTTTAGAGAAGTTTATATGTTTTTTTTATTGTTATTGTCTTTTTATTTTAGTCTATGTAATTAGTTGTATGAAATGAGGCTTTATTAACCCGTATGTTGCTCCGGGGTTGTTTTGGTTTATTCAACTCGTGCGATACACCGATTGTATCTAAGATTTCATAGCTAAAATTTAACTATCTTGTAATTTATACTATCATTTAAAAATTCATTTTAATCACCTTGTGTATTAGAAGGTGCATTTGCATTGTGATGTTTATTAATTCTAATTCTCCAAGAGAAGAATTGAAGATAAGAATTTATCTAAAAAATAAAATTGAAACAGAACTATTTTCCTCTCTTCTTTTCTCCCTCTTGACCGTAGCTATATGTTCAGTACATTTGCTCGACTCATCAAATGAATTTGCTACTATTTAATAATGAGACCACACATTATTATAATCCCACCCCTTTAACGTGAATAAGTGATATAAATTCTATTTTCACATTAGATTAAGGGGAATAAATTTTATACGGTACAGATACATTCCAGGGGACAATAGTCGTTTTAATTCGGATGAGATGTATTGGTAGAGGGGTGCAGCACTAATTTCTGATAAATCTCGTTGTTTACGAAGAAATAGAAACTCATGGCTTCATTTGGATCTATCAAGCAGGCAATTTTCAACAAGGAAGCAAAAAAACAGTATATAAAAGCTTTCCAATCTCTATTTGTTTGCCTATCTGCAATCATCTTGATGATGCTATATGGTTTGTAATTTGATTTGGGGTTTCACAATTTATCGGATCAGGCAGTATCAGGATCACATACGAGGGCTCAACGCTTACGATCGTCACAAGAAATTCTTGAATGATTACGGTCAGTTTTTTCACTTGGTTTCAAAAGTTTTTCGCCAATAATAAACAAATTTAAATTTGTGTTTGTGTACATGTACTTCGCAGATAATTATTGGGAGTCGGGAAATATGTGGTAGGGCGTCTAAAGTCCTCCTTTTCTTTTTTTGGCCCCCTGTATGTATTTTTCGAATGTCTCTGTTTCTTACTCTTGTTGCTTAAAGATGTACTGGGAATCTGATGAAGGGGCTTAAAATAATGGCAAAAACTCAAAACGATTCCTTGAGGCGCAGCCTATTTTTTTTTTTTAAATGTTTGAGTTTTTTTTATTTTTTCTTAGTGTTTTTCAGTTTCTTAATCTTCGGAGTTATTAGTTTTTTTGAGTTTTTTTTTTGCTTCAGTTTCTAGGCCTCATTTTTAACATTTGTAGGGACCGGTCTCACGTTGAGACCAATCTAAGATAATTTCTTGTTATCAAGCTTATTTCTTTGAACTTCCTACAAGTAAAACTTCGTTCGAGAACAAAAAGATTTATGTTTTTGTTGCGTGTTAACTGGATTAACATTGGATTTCTAGTAGTTGTCCCCAATAAAGTTGATGATCTAATTTCAACTAGTTACAATATCAAAAGGCAAAGAAGAGATGCATTTATGAGAAAGAGAGTAATATAGACCTTAGTCTATCTTCTTTCTTCTCCTCCTCCTTTTGCTGATCTGTTTCCTTGCAGTTGGTTATTATGGGAAAGAAAAATCTTCTCGAGAAACATTACCTGTTAAAACTGATCAAGACACCCTAAGAGAAGGATACAGGTAAGATCCCTTTCTCACACTATTTGATTATATACATTTGCTCTCGATGAGGTATGTTAGCGTCAGATATATAGTGTACTGATTATGGCTCTAGTCTGGACCATTAATTGCTTCAACCTCTACTGACGTGCATTCTTTTGCATATCAATTCATTGAAGCAATAATTTCTACGACTGGACATGATATTATATGGTTGAGTAAGTTGCTAAGCCTTTACTTGCTTTATCTATATATATGAAGCAGAATGCAGTCTCAGGGCAAGCAATTTTGATTTTTTTGGTGGAAATTTCGGATGGATATGGCCCTTAGAGAAAGGATAATTCTAATATTAGATTGTGAAAGAAATGGGTTGAAAATCAAGGATAATTCGTCCAGTAATAATTTGAATTTCAGACTTTAGAGGATTGTTCTTGAGGAATTGTGTTATTAAATTGCGATGGAGAGATTTGGTAGTAGATAGTAAAAACATGCTCTCAGAGCAATTTAGTGAATTAATTATGTTTTACATGACAGCATATTATTGATTAGATGACCTGAATCTCATTAGACATCCTGGCTTAGTAGAGACCATTGATATATCAGATGTTAGAAGGTGATGTCATGTAGGACATATGAACTAGTTTCTACTACTTAGCGATTTGAAGAGATATGTGGCAATAATCAGTAGCTGTAATATGACCAGGGGAAGGAGTAGTGTCACTAGTGTGTCGAAATATGGATTATACCATGATTTTAGTTCAAGTTTTGTCATCGCATGAGGATTTCTTGTAAAAATTTTTACCGAAATATGTCTTTAAGACCATAAAACTAAATTTCATATAAAAACTACCTTTTTAGTAGTTGCCTGTATTTTTTCAATTTAAACTAGAAAGGACAATTATTCTTTGTGCTATGAGCGCAATGCAATGTCGTCTATCATTATTTCTCCTGAATAAACTTATTTAGTACGGTAATATTTTGAATGTTTGTATTTGGAATACGTACTAGGATTACTCTTTTTATTAATGGAGTCTACGATCTGGAAGCCAAAATCGGAGAGAGTGAGGCGGGAGGGGATTATTTAAAGAATTAGAGAAAATGTTCATATGTATATCTGTGCCTCTTAGTGGTGTCGATGGAGATAACAATATCACGAAAATCAGCAATAACCCCCTTCATTTTAGTGCAGTCGAAAGTTTAAAAAGAAAAGATCGTTTCTTTTAATTTAATAGGAAAAGGTACCGAGGAAATAATAATTGTGGGCTCTTTTGCTCTTCTACTTTTCTTTCTCTCTTATTTGAAAGTATTTCTTTTCAAAATTTTGTAGAGAATAAATAATTTACAGATGTTTTCGTACATAAACAATCTTCAATCATTAGTCCATTGTAGGGTTGTAATTCTATTCCTTGAATCAATCCGTAAACATAATAAATTCTCCTAGCAAAGAATTTATTTGGGTGTCTCTATAACAAAAGGTGAACTTGATTAGATGGTAAACATTTGAATCCTTATCCATTGAGTTTATGTAATTTAATTTACGTGATTCTGATTATAGCCAACAAACCAGGGTATGCTCCATCATAACCATTCTAAGAAAGTTTCTATGAGGGTAATCTCTATTTATATTTATGAATAGTAATTGTATTTGTTTACATGATATTAAAATGCATTTTGATAATTGTTATGAAACTAAATGGTAAGATTTTTTTGATCGAGACTGTAGTTTTATTTCTATTAAACCTTTTATTTTCACCTTGCAAACCCTTCTAGAAGGGGAACAACTTAAGCTTCTTACGGTATTGACCTCATTCATTAGATTTTTTTGTATTACGTGGAGGCTAATAAAGATCACAGTAATATGTGTTGTGAGTAATCCTAATTTAATTAAGTTTTGAAGCAGATTGATAATGAATGTTAAGTAAACATTAACCCATTTAAAGTTCTCCTGGAGACTGGCCGACTCCTTGAGAATTTGGGAATCTGTAAGGAAGCATAGGCCACATAATAAGGCAATGATAACTGTTCGTCGAATCAGATAGGGAACTTAAATATGTCCATCAATGAGCAAGAGCCATCTGAATGATTATCTCATAGAAAAGGCATATATAGTGAAGTCGAGGGAATTTAGAAGTCACTTGTTTATCAGTGTAGTTGACATTCTCCTACATCTCGTACTCATGTCTTCAACAAGAACAAGAACCCGATCGTTAAGCTCTTTCCTATAGAGCTAGTCTCATTTGTTTGCACCTGGGGTTTTAGAAAAGTCAGTGAGTCTTTGGGGTCTTGTGTGGTAGATAACTCATGGTACCTTCGGATGGGACTTCTTTGGTGCTTCTAAACCTGATTCACCAATGATGATCATGATATTCGATAGATGTTGCTCATGATGTGGGGTTGATGAAGATTTTGGGAGGCCCGGCTAGTCTATAGTTGGATGAGTCGACGATGTACATATGAATTGTTGTTAGATAGATTAATTCTTTGTATTGCTAGTCATTTAGTGTAGATATAGCTCTATCTTTATCATGGTCCTACGACCACCTAGGCTTCGGAAATCCATCATGCATTTTGAGTCACGGACTTGAATAAAATGATCATCATTGACAAACAATGACAATAAACTTGAGGCTCGATCATGGGGATTTGAAAAGGCAAGTATGCGATATATTTTTGTCTGGAAAAGCGATTAAAAAACAGCCTTGGTTAAGATAATCAGTCTCTGGCATGGTCATTTAGTAAGGTTTGTCTATCTAAACATCGTAAAAGTTTAGTGCCCTTAATTGGTAACCCATCCCTTTTTCAATTTATAACTTCACATAGTGGTCATGGTTTTGTGGCAAGTTCTTCGTATAGCTCATGTGCACTTGTCTCTACTTATTCTTACCCAAGCCATGAAAATCACAAATCACATTGACCGCCTTTACTTCATGTGTATCAATAACATAATTTCGAAGGTTGGCAAGTAGATATGGGATAGTTAAAATGTCTTCCCATCCCGATTTTCAACTTGTTGTAAATTTAAACTAAACAAGTCAATACTCGATCACAACATGAAACTAAGTATGTACTAAAAGTGGCATACATTCTCCTTCTTTAGTTCACAAGACAAGAATCGACCTGTAATCGGTCTGAGTTGAGCTAGTTATTGGCTTAACGGATAAGATCCAGTAATGTTATCGGGTAGACCCGGGAATGAACCGATGAGCTATTGGTTCCAATGTCAGAATCGAAGTTGGCTCGGTAAGCCTACTGGCTATTTTAGAACCGAACCGGGAAGACCTGGCTCGTAGGAGAACCGATAATTCCCGGTTTGTGGACTCGTTAAGTACCCGAAGTAGACCTGAGAATTACTCGAGACTCGAAAAATCTACTACCAAAACAGAAAACTACTTGAAAATTTATCCATTTAAAATAGAGTATCCCTAATGCTTTAGTCTCAGAATCAGAACAGAAACATAAATGAATGAAAAGAGAGAATCCTTAATATATAACTCCATTTAAAATATAGAATCCTAAATACTTAAGTCTCAATTGAAAGGCAAATTATCTATAATTCCATTAGTAGTTACATTGAAAACAACAGCCTGAGAACAAATTCATCATAGGCTCAAAAACGAAACAGCTTGCTTTTTGGGATCTCAAACAAAATAGTTTATTTTCACATTGATTGGCTTAAACAAAAAAAATACACATGCCAAAAAAATGGGAATGAAATCCCGGGAGAAGGCTGGCGCACGTGTAGAAGGTTTGTGACTGAGATGTGCGATTTTTGGTGCGTCTCTGAACTCAAAGAGCTGCGTCTCTCTTGGTATTGCACATAATTTACTAGTTTAAGTTTTTCTTTTCTTTATGGTTTTATGATTAATTATCTCGTTGATTTACCAATATAAGTATATTTTTATTTTTTAAAAATTAAGAACTGACATGCTCGAATAGCTTATGCTATGCGCTACTCTATTTACGCTACCCTAGGACGGAACAAAAACGCTACGTGTGTAAAAAGCGCTATTTAAAACATTGATGAGTACTAGAATTTAATGAAAAAATCACTAAGCTTGGACATGTTTGGTGTACATAAAATTAGTGAAATTATCGATTTTTTATCGAGTTAACGGTTTCGGTTCCGGTTTCAATTTCAGTACCAGTATCCAGACCGCTAACGCTTCGGGTGAGTGTAGGTCCGGTTATTTCGAGCCGATTTTCAGACGGTTCTCGAGTATACTTGGATCGCTAACAGCCCTGGACAAGACAATAGATGCAGTAGTTATATTCAATTGGCTTTTTTATATCATCTGGATTTGATCGAAGTACAATTCCTTATTCACTTTCCACATGATCATTTCAAACAAGTTTCAAAGCTTCTCCTAATGCATTCGGAAGCCATTTGGTTGTGACATGGTTACTTGATCCGCTAAAGTGACATTATCATTCATTTTATGCAACCCATATGTTCGAATTTTCAAACTGTTTTCTAGTTAGTTTATCTATATATTCCTCAAGTGGCTTCTACTACTTCTTTTCATCATTGTTTTTATTCACAAAAGAAGATTATGATATTTTATGTCACAGCGTGTTGTCTTTCTGCTTCAAACATAGCTCTTTTGGATTCCAATAATTGTTCCTTAGTAGCATTGTTATTATGATATTGAAAATTATCATTTGATGACGACCATTCAAAAACTTTCAGTAAATATTGAAGAGTTGGGAATAACTTCCTTTTTATTTTGTAGGCAAACAAAATTACAACTGTTCCATGATATGTGCTCTTCCATCAGGTCGTCTACGAGTCCTTCATTGTTAATAAGTTTTTCTAATTAGAGAGGTCTTGTTGTACAAAATAACAATATCGTTTATAATTACTGTGTGGGACCATTTAAACTTGAGATAAATCAGTCTCAAGCACTAATTATTAGTGACACGCACAAAATATTTATTAGTTGTGCTATCCAGTTGATATGTTGACCTTAATTCTATGCTTTGCAATGGTCTAACTTGCTTAATTTAAATTTCAAATGGATTGTAAAAAGTGCTAGTGGACTAGCTTGTGTAATTTAAATTCCCTTATAAAGCGGGATAGGAAGCGTCTTCAACTATCCCATATCTAAATTAGATACAGATCAATCTTCGGGATTATGTTATTGATACACATGAAGTGAAGACGGTCGGGCACCGTGACTCCGGTGCAACTGCTGGACTACTAGGCTTTGGTGTTCTGGTGAGAATAAGTGTGGATATGGAGCATTACGAAGAACTTGACACGCACCATTACCACTATGCGAAGTTAATCAAGCACGATGACGATTCCCCTTCTTATTCTGTTACCATGGAAACCGTTCTGGGAAATCTTCAAATGGTTCTGCAGAAAGAATGGGTCATTGAGAATCAGACAAGAACTAATCATAGTATTGGACAACACTTGTGGAAATGAATTTAGTAGCAATGAGGAGGTTGGGTTCCATAGTGATTTCGTCTGCTTTTTTAGAACTCCAATTTCTTGAGACAAAGAAAGTGACTTTGTTGTTTTGAATTCTCAGAACCTCGTTCTAATTCGTAACTTTAGGGGAGTAGGCATCAGGTAGTTAACAAAACCAGTGTTACCTAATTTTCTACCACCCCCTCGTCCCACGAACCGGAATGCACGTACCAGAACGTGGTGCATTCGCGTATTGGATCTCCATATCCGGCGACCCCAAATATGTAGGCTTTCTCCATATCTGGTGGAGTGGACTTGGAGAGGAAGACAACAGTGGGAGAAAAAAGAGAACACGTTTGACTAAGGCCCCAATCTCTTTTTATTTTTTTCCCCTTTTTTTTTTCTTAAAAAATAATGCAAACAACAACTCAATTTCCAGAACATATCAGTTCATTTTTTTACCTTTTTATTTAACTATTTCCTTTCTTTTAACTTGTTCCTTTTATATATCATGGTTTATCTTTTCAAAATTTTTAATAAACTTACACTTACGGTGTACTTTTTCGTAAACGTTGGATGATATTTATACGATTACAAGGAAATATATATAATTATAACATGACATAATATATAAGTGATCAAATATATAATAAAAATATAAAAAATAAATACTAGCGTATTGTGAAGAATGAATTCGCGTACCGCATCCTAAAAAAGCTTCCCGACTAAGCCTACCTCCAATGTACCGCGTCCCGATATATGTAGCGTACCACGTTCCGGTACGTGTTCCGCGTACCGAAACGTACCGCGAACCAGGTAACATTGAACAAAAGAACTTTACCTTTCTACCGAATAACTTTTTAATTCTTTTTTCACGATAAATCTTTAGTTTAGATGACAGGAGGAGACTTGGGGCCAAAAATAATAGATGAATTTGACTTGAGTTTGGGCTCAATGAATTTTGATTTGGGCTTTAAAAATAATATTTGAAAATGAGTGTGACAAAAATAAAACTAAATTTGATTCTTTGACCCTATTATAAGTGTAACCTGAAGTCCAAAATTAATTAACTATGATGTATGTGACATCGTCTCATCATCTTACTGTGATCCTCGTCATGGCGAATATTTTTCGAATATTTTGGGTTTCCATCCATTGGGTTTCTTATCTTCTCTTTCAACAAACTTATCACAATGTCCTTGGTAATGTTTTGATTGTTTGCATCGATAGCATACTTCTTTTCCGCGTAAGCGATCACCGTAACGGTTCTTCCCACACTCTGGGTACATCAGTTTCATTTGTTGACCTTGTTGACTAGTGCCCCTTTCAGTTTTTTGTTGTTTGGACTTTAAACTGGTTATTGTTGCTGATTTCTCTCCACCACTAGGGTCTTTCCATCTTCTCTTAGGGGCATCATTAGACCTTCGGGCACCCTCTTCCAACTTCATATTTGTAGCAACAATCCTAGCCCTGTCCACAACCTTAAGAGCAGGATGCGTTTATATGAATAATACTAGTCTTTTTGCCCTCTTTTGATCAGTATTCAAATGAATAGCATAACGAGCCAGCTAATTGAATTTACGCCCGTACTCAAGCACTATCATTGTTCCGTTACCTGGATTCAGCAACCCTCTCTCCAATCCTGTGGAAAGAATTGCTGCACAATACCCACTGCATAGCATCTCATTCTCAGTGAACGTGAGTAATAGTGACTAGTGAAGCGGTGTTAACTTAATCCCACCAGTGTCGTGCGCCATCTTCAGCTGATAAATGGCACAGGAAACCTTGTGTTACATTGAATCAACTCATTGATACCTTCTTACCCCGCAGTCCATTCTTCTACTGAATGCGGCTCTTCTAGCTCCATAAGGGAACAGTGGTCTTTAGCTAGCAGCGAAACTTTTTCAGTGAATTGTTGTTGGCCGGAGGTGGTTGGTCCTGAGGGTTCAACCCTTGGGTCACAGCTTGAGCTACTAGGACTAGGTTAGTCATTATGTTCTCCTAACATCCGAGATTGCTTGGAGTTGGGGGAGTTCTTGGTGCATCTCTGCAATCTCTAGGCACCATCCTATAGTCACGAACGTAAAACTCCCTTAATCTCCGTTAACGATTTTAAAACTTAAAAGATTCGTAAAACCAAAATAATAGTAGTCTCCTATATTATAATGCATACAAATAAAGTTTTCTCAGTCCATCTAAGGTAGGAAGTCTATCATAATAAATTTATAGTCAATAGCTCAATTGTACATGTGTGAAATATTTAATCGCTTTCCTTGTTTTTTTTTTTTTTGGCAATAGAAATCAATAAACTTTCGTCAATAGCAATAGCAATAGCGACGGACGTATAATTGAAATTTGTACCGGCTTGGTAGCTAGTGTAGCATAGTGATGGAGGATAACTCAAATTTAGAAAATTTGAATTATTTAAAATATTAAGACTAAATGTATGAAACCTTAATTTTTTTCCCACAAGTCTACTAGAAAGCAGACATGCTCTTATACCACTCTGTAAAACACTACTTTTGCTAATGAATTTTTTCCCTTTAAAATGCACACAATAAGTACACAGCCTAATGAATTTTCCAGAACAAATTAATGCTAACAGTGGAAGCAATATGTTTTAGAAAATTTAAACACACTAAATAAGTTCACGAGTGCATGTCAGCAGCGGAAGCACCTAACATGTTTAGCAAATTTTAGGAAAATAGACAATTCCCATCAATCGAAAGAACGTACCAGTATAATATGTCCCTCTATAATCATAGAGTTAAACAAGCCATTGCAAAAAAAAAAAAATGTCAAGGAAAATTCAGCATTTTTGACATAAAAAATGTCCCCAAGGAACAGAAAAAAATCCCTAAAAGACGAATATATCTCATAGTTCTATTATTTAAAACCAGTTAAGAATGTTCCATTGTCCACCGCCTTTGCCAGTGCCGAGCTCATCAACCTGAAAGGGCTAAGTTCTTTTGGGTGAGCCTCACAACTCAGGATGTGAAATGTTGTCCATATTAGATGCGCATGCACATTACAGTAAGCATGTAAATGCAATGGCAATGAAACAATTGCAACAGACAATAGTGAAGCTTGTGAGAGCGCCTATTTGCACTGGTAACAATAGTAAATCTCGTGAGAGCATAGTTGATCAAGCATTAGTAAAGCTCGTGAAAGTATTGTCGCAATAGACAATAGTAAAGCTCATAAGAACAATTGCAGGAACACATTTACATAAGACGCATATAGGCACTTAATAATGACAAATTTAAAAGAGAATTGTAGAAAACAATCCCCACCGAAATAGAAATCTCAAAAAGTTAAGATTTGTTGACAATTCAAGTTTTCCTAGCCCTCGCTTGAACAACGGCCTAACAATAGACAGTAAAATTCTATCGACAATCTAGAATAATAATTGACAATATTACTCTAGAACCTAAAATCTAAAATAGTGACTTTAGAAAATCATCTCTTCAACGTAGAATGATGATTTTGGAGTATTGAAAAGGTTGGGGATAAATTGATTTTTTTTACATTCACCGCAGATAAATGGATTTTTTTTAAATTCACTTTATTCCCAACATTTTCGATACGCCAAAATCATCTTTTAGAATTGGATTAAAAGGCAGGAATTAAAGAGAACTAAAAACGGATCAGGTTAGGAACACTGATCAAAAGGTCAAAAAACAAATCCACCACTTGACTATTAAAGACCAAATTGAAAATTTATTCGTAAATCCACATGGCATTCGCGAAGGAGAATCTGACTTGAATTAAGTAACGATAGATTGCAAAACTTCCAATTTGTTGAAAAGAGAATGCAGCCCAAATTAAAAATCAAATTTGCAAGCCCAAGAGCCGAATTGAAAATTTATCGGCAACCCATTTCTTCCGTTATGAAAAGTACCCCTGGACTTTAAATGATTCTGAAACCTCTATTCAGAAAAATCAACTTCAGGAATTGAAAATCAGATCCACCAGTTAAGACTCCAAGTTGAATAATAAAAGCAGATTTTTTTCAATCAGCGCCTCTCCACAACGCACCCGCACCACCGCATGGCCGATGGACAACATGCAGCCAGCGGTGAGCGGCGTGGACAGTGCCTTCAGAACTGAGTGTGCGGCTTTGTTCTTTTTGGGTGTGAGTTTGGTCTTGGTTTTTTGGTGTTTGTTTTTTGATAGTAGGATGGTGTTTGCTTGGGGAGATTGAAGGTAACACAAGAGTAGTTAACAAAACATGCGTCCTTTGTACTGGAGTATTTTTGCTACATAGAGAATTGAGTTTTGATGCTACGCAGGCTTGGCTGTTCGCACGACATTCTGAAGTTTGTGGAAATTTCTCTCTCGTGTGTATCCTGGTTTTTTGCGACCGGTTAAGGTAGAGGTGGGATTGCGTAATTTGGTTCGTTTTTGGGAGGATGCTTGGTCGGGCGACCTCCCTTTTCCCTTGCTTTTTGCTTCTCTTACAGGCTGTCCTTGTCTCATAATAAGCCTTTAATTTCTTCTTATCTAATTCTGAGTCTTTTTATAGTTCTCCTTCATGGGACTTTCATATTTTTAGGAATCTGAAGGATGGGGAAATTCAGATTTTGGGGGAGCTGCTTGAGTGTTTATATTCGGTTAGGATGAGGGATTACGGGGACGATCAAAGGGTGTGTGTAGCTGATCCTTCGGGATCCTTTTTGGTCAAATCCTTTTTTTTATCCCTGTGTTTTATTTCCAACCTTGTTCTTGTTCCTTGGTCCAAAATGGTATGGAATAATGGAAGGCTCCAGTGCCGAAGAAAAATCAGGTTTTTCTTTGTTCGATTGTTTTGGGAAAATAGAATAGTTGCAAAGTTATGCAAAAATGTTTTCCTGATATGTTTCTTTGTCCTAGTTGGTGCTTTTGTGCAAAAGCTCCTCGGAAGATCTTAATCACTTATTCCTACACTGTCCCTTTTCACGTGAACTGTGGATTTGGGTCATGGTTGTCACGGCGGCCTGGCAAGTCGCGGCGCCATCAGACCGCGTGGACGCCTAGGCGATGTCCAGGCGACCAATTTTATATATAATATATGAATTATTCTTAAAACATGATAAGTTAGATAATAAATAACATTCATCCCAGTCAACAAAAGTTACAAAACACACCATAAACAATATAAATATATAATAAATAACAACTAGAGTTTCATATCAAATCCCTCGTCTCCAATAAGTCAAGAGCCGTATTTCCATCCCGGATCATTCGATTTGGCCTTTCGTTTAGGATCTTTCGACGGATCGTAATTTTTGGTAGAATTTTTTTTTAAAGAAACAGAAAATCGGAAAGAAAGGAAACGGGAAAGAAAAAAGAAAGAAAACTAAAAAAGCACAACAACTGAACAAAGAAATAAAAACATACAGGAAAGAAAAAGGAAAAAAAAAAAGGTATAATGAAGAACAAAAAGAAAGCACAGGAAAAAGAAAGAAAAAGAAAGAAAAAGAAAGCAGCAGGAGAAAAGGAAAGAAAAGAGAGAAAGAAAGTACCTAGCGGGCGGCGGGCGGCTAGCTGCGGCGACGGGCGAGCGGAAGGAGGAGATAATTAGAGTTGGCTGAAGCAGTCGGGACTAGGATGATTTCTTACAGACTACAGGTCCTAGGGTTAAGTAATAACCTTTTTTTTTTTTTTTTTAAAATGCCGGTCGCGGATCACTGGGCCGGGTAGGCGACCCAGGCGTCGACTATTACGCCTGGGCGACGACTTAAAGCACCTGGCTTGGCTAACCTTCCAGGCGGCCCCCCAAAAACCGCCTGGACGCCTAGGCGGCGACTAGGCGTCGCCTAGGCGACACCTTAACAACACTGATTTGGATGTTGGGATAATTTGGTATTCAATGTTTCCTCCTGATTCTATTTCTGGGCTTCTCCGGAGTAACATGGGAGGGTTTATCAACAAGAAAGCGAAAATCCTATGGATTAGTAGCTGTTTTGGTCATGGTTTGGGCGATATGGTTAGTAAGGAATAAGAGAACTTTTGAGGGTTCTTGTGAAACCATTGAGGTGATTTGGGATAGGATTAAATTAACGTTGCTGTATGAGCTGTGAACCAGAATATTTTTAAGGGTTTTGCTCTGTCTGATTTTGTGGGAGTTGGTATTCTCTGATGCAGTTGTACTCTTGTAGAATTCTGATAGGGATCCCTCATCCCTTATTTTTTTCATCAATAAAATTCTCTGTTTCTTGTAAAAAAAAAAAATTGAGTTTTGAGGACCGTCTTTGATGTTAATGCTTAATGACGGCTAAAGAGTAGATGTTAATCTCAACTCCATTCCTACCTATATGGCTAAAAACCAGGATTCGTGGTTTCGTTAACTTTTCGGAGGGTAAATTATTATAATTGTATTTTGTTTAGCTGAAATATTTGGGAATTAGGATAAAAAAATGTTTGAAATTGGGTTTGACAAAAATAAAACTAAATTTGATTCTTTTACCTTTATAAAAGTAAGTTAAAGTCCAAAACTATAATATAGGATATAACACCACACCGCTTAAATGTTAAATCTCATCTTAAGTCTTTAACATAAGGCATGTGGCTTGTGAAAGCTTATAATATGATTTTTTTTTTTTACCTTAGATTATTTGCTTATATCGGTGGTTTAGCATTTTTCCTTCATACGCCAAAAAGGTTCATAAGGATCGAGGAAGATGACGAAATTCTTCATGGGAGCAAAGGTGGTGAAGCGCTACTATGATAAGCTGTTCAAGGAGTATCCTTTGATGTGTGATCCTTACGCATCTCTGGATTTTTATGTCGGATATGAATATTAGTGCAAATGAGTAAAGTGCTTTAACGAATCATGTATATGAAAAAGTCATTGATGAGTAAGTAGCGAAGTGACTCTTATCTTTTGTACATTCTTGCTATTCTTATGATGGACTTTTGTGAGAGTTATTAGTTCCTTTGCACATTCACATAAGTGAAGTGTTGGAAAAATAAATAACATGGGCCACCTTGGAGCTAATGGAGTACTAGCTCATATGACGAACCATTAATTTAAGACATGTAATGTTTATATTTTATCTGCCTTTTCTCGGTTCAATGATTTATGCTTGTTTATTTGGATGGATAAGGTATCCGTCTTGTGTATACGTAAAATTTAGTTTCTTCCACTTGAGTCTTTGGCAACGTATGTTTTTAGGTTCTTGTCATTCAAAGGTTTGGGGTAGTTCAGTTTAGAGCGTTGAGAGATTGGTGATGGGGCTGGGAGGGAATATGTATCCATAACAAGCTAATATTAGGATGCTTGCAATTACTAGACTTTACAAACTACTCAATAAGCACGAAGGAATGATACTCAAAAGTCACTCCATACATGATTGAAGCCTATGAAGCATGGACTTTACATGCGACACGACACGGCATGTATACGGGATTCGCAATTTTTTCCATAATATAGGACACGGCACCATGATTGTCAAGTCGGTAAGTCGAGTTGAGTCGTGAGAGGTCTGATGAGCGACTAGTCGACTGGTTGTTGACTAGTCGTTAACTAGTCGGTAAGTCAAAAACATTAAATAATAGATATATATTTATACATGTGATGACATAAATTATAACATGTAAAAAAGTAACTTTAATTAACTTAGCAAATATGTCCCAAAAGATAACATATTAAGTTCTCCCAGTTGAGGATTGAGGTAGTTGAGTCTTCAAAACATTCGAAAGCAATCCTATCATCTTTGGTCTTACAACCAAACTTGAGGGATAAGATTAAGGAGGCTCAACCACGTGATAAGTTCTTGTGCAAGATGAAGGATCGAGCACAAGCTGGGAGTATTGAGAAGTTTGTCGTTTCCATGAGGCAGCGTTTTGACTTATGATGGGAGGTTATGTGTTCCTAAGGATCCGTCCCTTAGGAAGCAAATCCTTGAAGAAGCTCACAATGCACCATACTCCGCTCACCGGAAGGTACAAAGATGTACCACGACTGAAGAAGTTCTTTTGGTGGAGAGGAATGAAACGGGACATTGGTGTATTTGTGGAAAGGTGTATGATATGTCGGCAGGTGAAGGCGAACACCAACGGCCGGAGGTTTACTTCAACCGTTAGAAATCTAGAATGGAAATGGGAACATATCACAATCCATTTCGTGGTTGGTCTGCCACCACAAGTGCGGAAGAACGATGCTATCTGGGTGATAGTAGATCGTTTGACGAAGTCATCTCATTTTCTACTGTGAGGATGACTTACGGTATGGAGCGATATGCAGATTTATATCAGGGAGATTTTGAGGCTACATGGTGTTCCAGTGTCGATCGTATCGAGATAGAGATCCGCGATTTACGTCGAAATTTTGGAAGAGTCTTCAAAGTGCTTTGGGCACTAAGTTGAATTCGATCTTGCATATCATCCATGGCGATGGTCAATCGGGCGGACTATCAAGACACTTAAAGACTTGTTGAGGCGTGTGTTCTTGATCTTGGTGAGAATTGGGAGAATATTTTGCCGTTAGTGGAGTTTGCTTATAACAATAGTTACCAAGCAACTATACAAATGGCCGTATGAGGCTATGTACGGAAGGAAATGTCGATCGCCCCTTTATTGGAGTGAGGTTGGAGAAGGAAAAATTTTGGGTCAGAATTGATCGAGCGGTGTAGAAGATAGCGAAATCGAAGTAAATTAAGGCGCCGAGGATCGGCGAAGTCTTATGCGGATAAACGGAGGAAGGATATCAAATTTGAGATTGGAGAGAAGGTGTTCTGAAGGTAGCGCCGATGAAAGGAGTAATACGATTCGGTAAAAAGGAAAGCTACGACCTCGTTATATTGGACCTTTTGAGATTTTGGGTCGTGTTGGTGATCTTGCTTATAGTTTGGCATTGCCGGTGGAATTATCAGGAGTGCACAATGTCTTTCACGTCTCCATGCTGAGAAAATGCGTACATGATCCTGATCATGTATGCAATTTCAAAGAGTTGCATGTAGCCAAGAATCTGACTTATGAGGAGGTACCTATAGCTATTCTGGAGCGTAGGGTACACCAGTTACGAAATAAAGAGGTTAAATTGGTGAAAGTTCAATGGAGTCGTCATGGACCAAATGAAGCAACTTGGTACTGTAAAGTACCAAAACTCATGCATAAATTAGTACTGTAAAGTACTGCATCTAATATTGGTACTGCATAGAACGCGCCACTATATATTTTTCTCAGTCCTCCGCTTCACTTCTTCTTCTCCATCAGTTTTTCTCTCTCTCTCAACTCCCTGATAAAACACACACACACACACACACTCGAAGAAGACACACACCAATAAAAAATGAAGACACACGCATAGGCACTGAACTTGCGGCGACTCCCTGTGAAGGATGGCAGCAGCCACGGCGGACAAAAGAAGGGAACGGTGGGTTTGTGGAATTCAAATTTCTGGTTTGGTGCGGATTTAGGGCGTGAGTTCGGTCCTGATGAGGCTTCTGGTTCCGGCCATGAAGTTCGGCCACGGGTTGAGGGGTTTGCACGACTCGTCCTGAAACCAAGTGAGACGGCGCGACTGGATGGGAAAGAAGAAGGGAGGCGGCGACAGCCTAGGACTAGAGTAGGAAAGAAGCTTCGGTTGAACTTAAAGGTTGGCTTCTGTTCTTCTGATTTTGATTTTAAATTAGGTTTTCTAGAAATTGATTTCTGAAGTCTTTTGGTGTGTATGTGTGTCTTTCTGAAGCAGCAAAGAATTCGGTTGCCAGAGGTGGAATTGATTCCTCCGGTTAGGCTTCGATTAGCCTAAGGAGAATGAGAAAATAATTTTTTTTTTGTTGTGAAAATTGAGATGTATAATCGAAAGAATTTGCAGAAGAATTTACCTGCGGATATGTGTGATTTTGAGGAGAAAGAAACTTGATGTATGATTTTTAGATGAATTTCCTTTGCCGTAGAGTTTTTGTTGTAGAGTGTTTTCCGTGAAGAAAATGTTTAAGATTAAAGGAGATGACAAATGAGATTTAGTACAAAACTCATGCATAAATTAGTACTGTAAAGTACTGCATCTAATATTGGTACTGCATAGAACGCGCCACTATATATTTTAAATATATATATATATATATATTATGCACTTAAACGCATGGCACTTTTGATCAGGTTTGTTATGCCATATTTTAAATCCTTTAAATGGAAAACGATGGATCTTTTGATGGGTAAATTATATCAGAATGTGTGTCCCTAGCAAGATCTTTGCCCATTTTACTTCTGAGAATGGCATAAAAGTTTGCATAGGATCTTATTGTGTAAAAATTGTCGATTTTTTATTTTTTGTTTGCTGGCCAAATTGATGTTCTTGCTGTTGCCGCTCTCGATTTGTTATTATTTTTGGTTTACGTTCACTGTAACATGAATAGTAGTTTTGACCATAAAATTTTGGAGTGAAGGTTTGCTCATCTTGTTGTTTTTATATTACAGTCAAATGTGCTAACCAATTACAATTATTGAGGATTATTTTGATAATTCAAAGAAGAAAATTGTAATAATGTTACAGAGTATATGTTGGTCCCAGCAGAATAGAGGATTTTGGCAAGTCCTATCGTTTCTCTCCAGTCAATTCCCCTCCTCATGCCAACGTCTTATATCGTCATGAGATCGATTCATCTTATTGATACGACGTGTCAGCCATCTAATTCGAAAACCTTTTGTGCCTTTTCTTTTGGAGTACATAACAGGATATTCCACATAGTGATAGCACAATCTGAGTCAATTTTCCTGATTTTTGCGACATCTCTAACCTGAATAAGTAGATGTCTGGCTAACTTTTCACGCAGCGGCTCATTGTTACCAATACACTAATCTATTATTTGCTATGTAACAAACATCTATTGCAGCGACTTTCTGTTAACGCTAATTAGCATGTTAATTTGAAAATTTGAATGAAGAGTAAAGACTGATGTTCACTAATAGAAATACGGGGAAGTCATTATTACTATTGTATTTGGAACAAGGCTCTCTTTTCGCTTTTCATTCCCTTTTTAGCTAACTCTCCATTCCTTTCTAGCTAACTATCCGAGTTACGCAGGTAAATTTTTCATATTTTGAAGCTGGAGAAAACAAACAAGCCTTGGTGAAATTAGTAGCCTGTGAGAGGTATATCAGTGATACTGTTTTGAATTTGAGTCAGTTCTGAAAGTTTACAGTATCTGTGGCCTATAAATACCAATCCAACTACTTTTGTATCACCATTATTGTCAATCCAATTTCTTGAAAGCAAGAAAAATTTAGAGGTTGCACATTTTAAGTTTCTTGGCATCATGTACCACGATGCACATGTTGATTTTACATGTGGCTATAGCAATTATCTCAACTCATTGTTGTCTCATAGTATTTTCTATGCCAGTGGAAAAACATATTATGATGACAATTTTGGAGTTTCATCTCATTTTTCATATGAAAGTTGCAACGGGAAGGGCATCTGGTGTAAAACTTTGCTACTATGCTTCTGGCATGCCACATTGAGTGGAGTAAGTTTACCATTATAATTGCACCCGTCTTGGATGGAGTAAATACACTTGCATTGGTTGCGCGTCTTCCTTTGTCTTTTTTAGGGTTTTGATGGAGTGTGTGCAGGATAGATTGTGTAAATTGTAACAAAATGAACTATGTACTGTAACAAAGATAATTGAAGGAGAAGATGGATAATGATTTTATTAAGGTGATGAAATGTAAACTAACAATGACACCAGGGAATCTCCCTCTCTCATGCACAACGGCAATGAGCCAATTATTTGTGAGTACTTTATTCCTTCTCTTTCCTCCAACCGACTTCTAGCCACTTTCCTCTTTTGCCCCTCTGGGCCTTCTAGAATATACATATAAGATTCTGGGCTTGGTGACCTTATGGGCTGATATATCCTGATTCTCATCATTACTCCCCCCTTCCAACAAAGTCTTGTCCTCAAGACTTGCATCAGGAAACTGGTTCTTGATCGTCTCCACATCTTCCCAAGTTGCTTCCTCTCTAGATCCATCCTTCCACTGTACCAACCATTGTTCCACTTCCTTATGCTGCTGTTTTGTGTTCTAGTATCCAATATAGCCATTCGAATGCAAATATCTTGTTCAGTGATTTCCAGTTCGGGAGGTAGTCCCTGTTCCACTTGTGACTGAACCTCCTTCTTCAAATAATGAGACATGAAACACCGGATGGACTTTTGAAGTACGAGGAAGATCTAATTTATAGGCCACAGGTCCCACCCGTTCCAAAATTTTAAAAGGGCCAAAAAAACGAGCCAGATAGTTTTTGATAAATTCGAGTGGTCACCGACATTTGTCTGTATGGTTTGAGCTTCACATACACCCATTCTCCCACCTCAAAATTCACATCTCGTGGTTTCTTATCAGCCTGAGACTTCATTATGGCTTGAGCCCTTAATAAGTGCATTTTGAGTTGTCGTAAGGCTTCGTCTCTATCAATTAAATCTGCTTCAACTGCCTCCACCTTGACTTCCCCTGGCACAAATTGAACCACAGAAGGTGGTGTGCGACCATACACAATCTCAAAGGGTGTTTTTCCCGTGGAGCTGTGGAAAGTAGAGTTATACCAAAACTCTGCCCACGGTATCCAAGTGGACCACAAACGAGGCTGATCTACTGCGAAACATCTCAAATAAGTCTCTAGACATCTGTTTATTACCTCTGTCTGACCATCCGATTCCGGGTGGTACGCGGAGTTTATGTGCAGTTCCGTTCCTTCAGATCGGAAAACTTCTTGCCAAAAACGACTTAAGAATAAAGGGTCACGATCACTTACTATAGATTTTGGTATACCATGGTGTCGAATCACCTCCTTCACGAATGTTTCTGCCACGGACCTCGCCGTATAAGGGTGTTTTAATAAAATGAAGTGGCCGTACTTGGATAATCTATCAATCACCACTAAGATAGCATCAAACCCTTTTGATTTTGGCAGACCCAAACTAAAATCCATAGACATGCTCCCACACCAGAACGAAGAATTCCCGAACGATCCGCTACGGACATTGGGAATGGTTAGAGGTTGTAGAAGACCTCCTGGAGGAGCAGAACTGGCTTTACATCTCTGACAAACGTCACATTCACGCACATATTTTTTGACTCTTTCCATCCTATAATAACTAGAATGTCCCCCGGAGGCGGAGTGGTGAAATTCCTTCAGCAGTTTAGGAATGAATTTGGAGTTTCGCGAAATCACAAAACGATCTTTATAATATAACATACCCTCTTTTACTGTATACCTTGCGTGTTTAGTGTCACCCGCTTCACATTCACGGATTATTTTGGCAATTTCAACATCGTTTTTTGTTTCTTCAATTAATTGTGCGCCTTGCAACCACAAAGGACTCGACACTCCCGTCAGCAAACTCCCATCCTTGGCCCTTCTTGCCAACGCATCTGCTGCTCTATTTTCCCGTCCCGGCTTGTAACAAATGTCGAAATTATATCCCAATAATTTCGCGACCCAATTCTGTTGATCCGGAGTTGTTATGCGTTGTTGAAGTAAGAACTTCAAACTTTTTTGGTCTGTGTAAACGATAAATTGAGTCCCAAGAAGATAAGATCGCCAATGTTGTACGGAGAGGACCAAAGCCATAATCTCTCGCTCGTAAGCAGATTTTGCCAGATTCCTGTCACTCAGGGCTTTACTGTAATACGCAATTGGGTGTTGGCCTTGCATTAACACCGCTCCAATTCCCCTTCCGGAAGCGTCACACTCCACAATGAATGGAAGAGTGAAGTCGAGAAGTGCGAGTACAGGAGCAGTCACCATTGCTTCCTTTAATTGCTGACAAGCTTGTTGGGCCTCCGAAGACCATCCAAAAGCGTCTTTCTTTGTTAAGTCAGTGAGCGGTTTGGCAATACTACCATAATGCCTTATGAATTTCCGGTAGTATCCCGTGAGTCCCAAGAAACCCCGAAGGCCTTTGATTTGTTTCGGAACCGGCCAATTTAAGACAGCCTCTATCTTTGTAGGGTCCATAGCAACCCCATCTCCATTGATGATGTGCCCTAAATACTCCATGGAGGTTTGGCCAAGAGAGCACTTCTGTTGGTTAACGACAAACTGGTTGTTGAGTAGAACTTGCAATACTACTCCCAAATCTTCCATATGCTTCTTCCAATCTGAGCTATAAATCAGAATGTCATAAAAAAAAACTACCACCATTTTTCTCAAGAACGGTCTAAAGATGTCATTCATTACAGCTTGAAAGGTAGACGGAGCATTGGTGAGGCCGAAAGGCATGGCCACATACTCGAAAGGACCATCATGAGTTCTGAAGGCTGTCTTTTCAATGCTTCCGGGTTGCATCCGAATTTGGTTATAACCCGACCTTAAATCGAGTTTGGAGAAGAAGCGAGCACTGTGTAACTCATCAATGAGCTCTTCCACCATAGGGATAGGAAACACATCAGGAATTGTAGCTTTGTTTAAGGCTCTGTAGTCGACACACATCCGCCATGAATTATCCTTCTTACGCACCAAGATTACAGGGCTGGAAAAAGCACTCTTACTGGGACGAATCATTCCCAAGGACAATACTTCCTGTACGTGCCTCTCT
Source organism: Orobanche coerulescens (assembly GCA_033398695.1). Taxonomy (NCBI): domain Eukaryota; kingdom Viridiplantae; phylum Streptophyta; class Magnoliopsida; order Lamiales; family Orobanchaceae; genus Orobanche; species Orobanche coerulescens. Next base: position 110,005 of record JAWKAU010000209.1, read on the forward strand.
ATTTCCGTTTTATGGACATGTGGATACCGATATGGTTTAACACAAATTGGATCATGAGGGTGGCGTAAAATGATGTTATGGTCATGTACCCGAGTAGGAGGTAGACCATTGGGTGCTTTGAATACTTCAGAAAATTGACCCAAGAGTATCTGCAATTCTTCTTGTTGAGCAACCGATAAACTCATCTCTGCTTCTGCCGTTAGTAGACGTGCTGAGTTAGTGACCTTCACCATTGTATCTTCCAACCTAAGCCATCTTTGTAAAGAGACCAAATAGTGCGAAGAAGCTCCCAACCCTTGCAATTGAACTGACTGGCCCCGATAGTCGAACCGCATCCATGACTTTGCCAAATTGTGCGTGACTTCACCCAAGGTTTTCAACCAAGCCATACCCAATACCAGATCTAAGTGGCCCGAATAAAAAACCAATGCATCAATGATGAATTCACACAACCCTATGCCAATTTTTAAACCAATACACTGTTGAGTAAAGAACACGGTATGGCCATCCCCCAATTTGATGTTGATACCAGAGAATTCGACAAAAGGAACTCCCAAGGAAAGAATCAATTACTTAGAGACAAAATTATGGGTAGCCCCGCTATCAACCAAAATCACGATGGGAATATCTCCCATGGCTCCTTCAAACTTCAGCATCTTACCACCCGATGAAATCTCTGTGTGAGCCCCATCGTATTCTAAGGCAGAACAAAATCCCGTCGGAATAGAATCATCTTCTGAGGTTATCAACGGTTCTACCTGTTCCAACCCGTATTGAATGCCTTATGCTGTTTCTAACTCATCGTCGCACAGCCTGTATTGAATCATTTGCCCTCTGGACGTTTGTGTGCCGGCCCGAATTGTTGCCCACATCTGAACCACAGTCCCTCTGGATCCATCCTTGAGGATCGAATCCGTGAAATTCTGGTAGCTTCACCTTCTTGACAGCCCAAGGGAAACTTCGAGAGGACGGTAGAACAGATTCACCACCGAACGGTGGAACAGAGGTTGCCGGAGGTATGAAGATACCCGAACCAGAACTTGCAGAGCCATCGCTCTTCGGTTGTTTCTCTTGCTTTTTCATCCACGCCATTAGTAGATTTCGATATTCCAGTGATTCTGCTTGTTCCTTGTGCATCGCCGCCGCCAATGCTCCAATGTTCGTTTTTATTGCGCCAATATCCGCTTGAATTTGAATAAGCTGTTCATTGTGCTCATCTAATCGTTGTCCGGTGGAACGTGTTGCGTTCATCTCGTCGATTTAGGCAGGTCGCTGCAGGTCGGACCAATGATGGAGTGTGTGCAGGATACAACATCTGAAAACGTTAAGTCGTCTCCAATAAAACAGTCCTAACAGTCCTATGAAAAGGCAAAAGTGATATGCATAAATAAGTAAATAATAAAAAGTAAATAAAAAATAGTAATAATCATTATGCAAAAAAAAAAAAAAAAAAACGACACCAGAGATAATTGAAGGAGAAGATGAACTATGTAATTCATAACAAAATGAACTATGTACTGTAACAGAGATAATTGAAGGAGAAGATGGATAATGATTTTATTAAGGTGATGAAATGTAAACTAACAATGACACCAGGGAATCTCCCTCTCTCATGCACAACGGCAATGAGCCAATTATTTGTGAGCACTAACTAACATGCATTCAACGTAGATCTCCCCTCCCTTTTATTCCTTCTCTTTCCTCCAAACGACTTCTAGCCACTTTCCTCTTTTGCCCCTCTGGGCCTTCTAGAATATACATATAAGATTCTGGGCTTGGTGACCTTATGGGCTGATATATCCTGATTTTCATCAGGTTTCGATGTGAGTGTGAGCTACAGTTTCAGTTTCGGATGATAGCACATCCTTCCTCGCATGAGTTTCCACATTTGGAAGTCTGATGGTGTTAATTTCTTCCTCCAACTCATAAAATCGAATCTTATTTTCGAATAATTCTTGGTATGCATTTCAGGAAGCCAGTTTGGTACTCTGAAATTAATAATAGAAATTTTAGTTGCAAGGTTTGTAAAATAAAATAAAAAGGAAATTGTAAAAACATTTATACGTTGAAGCATTACCCTTTATATAACGTCGTTCACATGCTGTAAATTTTTTCTAACAGAATGAAAATAAACTGCCATTTATTATTCATATTTTGATTGATCAGCATTATTGTAGAGGTATGTCTCCCTTATTATTTTTGTCTTTTGAGAAATTTATTAGTCGAACTCATCCTTCCATGACTTTGTACCATATTGATTTTTTATTCGCATTTTTCCAATCACTATAAAAGTATCTAACGTTTAACATACAAATTCAGTTTTATAATGAAAAAAATGTCCGTGAATGAGAGTAAAAAATGGTGAAATCACTTCTATTTATCCGGGTGGTCTTTACTCCCTTAGCGCACCCTTAGGTAAGTAAATAGAAAGTGAGAGAAAGGGGTGCTAACATGGAAAGAGCGTCAAGTAAATCATCCTTCTTTACTTTCCCCATTAGAAAATATTTTTTCATTGTAATAACTGATGTTGTATGTTCAAATAGATAGAAAAATGCGAACAAAAAATCCATATGGTACCTGGGATGATACTTCAAGGCCAAAACATGAGTGTAATAATGTTCTTACAACTTTTTATATTATTAATTTTCTAAACCTTTTAACTAATTTCATTTAATTAATTTCTCTCAGTACCTTACATTCGGACAACTGGCTTCTGATATTCATACCTTATTCCCATAATTTGTGGAGAATTTGGTTTGATTTCATGACTTGGTGGGAGAAATTAACACCCGCAGACTTGTAAAATTGGAAACTCCTAGTGAGACTGCGCTATCATGAGAAACTCTCACATCGATACCCTAAAGCATGAACCAACACAAAAAAAGATAAAGAAAGTTGTGCTGCCAACACAAGTGGACTTACTCCACTTGAGATGGCTCCAATTACAATGGTATCACCAACATATATAAAATTAAACATCCCGATTACAATAAATTTACTTCACTCAAGACGGATCCAACTTAGTTGGGAGTAAGGTGCAGAGGATGATGTCCCATTAAGTTTCTTATTGAGAGTCTGGCTGTTTGATGACATTCTAGTGTTTGATAGTCGCCCCTTATTTATGCATGTTAATCATACTGTTATCCATGCACAATTAAAGAACTAAGGGCCTTTGAGTGTCCATAGAGATGTAGTTTCACATGATGTGTGAGCTGTCTCTGGAGGAATTATTAGCGGAAATTGCTTAGAGTTTGGATGGCCTTGTATGTTCGGTTATATGTGCAGAACAAAGTGTTATTAATATATTTGAAAAGTGAATATTGAAAATGATTAAGCATACCGTGGAAACAGAGATGTGATATCAATAAATTCAGACAAAATTGGTGTTTTGTTTGGCTATGACATACTTTTGGAAGTACTAGCAAAATGGTTATTATTGTAGAACTTTGTCTTAAAAAAAAAAAATTTAGAACTTTTTTCCACTGGAGAAAGGAATTTTACGATGTAGTAAAAATAATGAATATATTTGAGTTTAATCAATAAGATAGTCTTTAAGCAAAAAGAATATAGGAAAATAGTATAGTCCCCCTCCAGTGAATATCAAATCAGTGCAAGTGTATGATAATGCCTTGTTATAAAAATGTCAAACATCTTTCTTGAGATTGCTTCTTGTAATAGATGTGCAGAAAAGCTTTATTATAAAAAATGGAAGGAGGAGGAACGGTTGAAACAAAAAGAGAACGGAAAACACCAGAAGAAAAGGTGATTGTGGAGTACAGTGTAACCTTCTATTTAAGATAGCTTTTGAAAGGTAGAGCCAAGTGAAGCATTGCTGATGAAGTTGATTAATTCTTTTTCCCAGGGGTAGGTCTGAAAGTAACGATGATAAATACAGTTATGACGGCAGGAGCAAAGAGAGCAGAAAAGGTATGACGCTGCATTAGTTTAGCCTTCATTAATGGTTTAAAAAATACCACACTTTAAGAATTTCGAGTACTACGACCTTAAATGTTGCTAAAGAAATACTTGGTCAGGTGTAAGATGTCTATCCTATTATAAGGAAGTATAGGGTAGCTTTCTGTATTTTTGAAAGATTAGAAATATACCAAATAATGTACACAACAAGTATTGACCTCGTTCATTATTTGAAGTACTCTCGGTAATCATGAAGGCTTAGCCTAAGTTGTATCAGTGCCTCTGCTGGTGGCTAGAGATTGGATGTTCAAATCGATTTGTGAGTTGTAAGGCCAGTTTATAAGGTTATTTTTTTTCAAAAATATTAAAAAATAAATGATAAATAAATACTCCTAAAGCTAGCTTAAAGTTGAGTAATCGACCTTGTTGACCATTCTTTTTTTTTTTCTTTTTTTTTTTAATCAATTACATTATGGTCCTCTCTCTATAGTTTGGGTAACGAATCAGAATTACGATTGCAGTATTTCTTATCACTTAGGCATACCCTTTTGTGAATTGAGTCATTATACTGTCAACAACAAAAAAATGTGCATTGTTGGATAGCTTCTCTAACAGCTATAAGTGGTCATTTGTAAGCACTTTGGAGTCTTGGACATTTTCTTTGGATTCCACCCCCCCCCCCCCTCCCTCTAATTATTTTTCCTATGCTTTCAGGAAAAATGGTTCCGACTTCAGCCGGTGATTACAAGCCTGACGATGATGATAACTTTGATGAGTATCTTGAAGGAATGTTTCCTTGATAATGGCTGATTGGTTTTTGAAACTTATCGATCGTTGTTTCAAGAACACGTATATCCTGCGAGGTATTTTCTGTACTAGGTTGGCTATACTGCTCTCCTGCTTTTATAAATGGTATTTCATTTCAAGATCAATATGTTCTAACATGTACTAGTTTTATCATCTTGGGTTGCGTTACTCTAGAATGTTGTCCTTTAGTTCATGTGGTGTTCTTGTAGTTTGAAGAAGTTGTTTATTATATTTATGCTAGTGTGTGACCCTTCTAAATTGACGGGCATAGTTGGATGTGGTTCAATTTCTAATTTGCAACTAAAAGTTGTACTTGATAACTAAAAGAAATCACACTATTGGATGTGGTCACACTATTGACTAGTGATCAACAAGAATAAATTTTAAGGTTGGATCAAGTTGTATTGTAAAAGGTGGCAAAACTTGAGTAATTTTAATACTTGAAAACAAGCGCGTTATTACTTATAAACGTTTTAAGGCATTTCCATCTTGTATGTTTATCAAAATTTGTGAAATGGTGCTTTTTTCCCCGCTCCATTTGACTTAGGTCTACACATCTTGTCGTGTTTCAAGTAGCATTATTTTATGGTTCTCTCGTGTAGCATACATATATGATTTTCTGGTGTAGCGTATTCATATGGTTCTCTCGTGGCATATTATTATGGTTCTCATGTATAGTATGTTCTTGAGGTCTTTATGTAGTATCCTTTTATGGTTTTTTCGTATAGCATCTTTTTATAACGTTTATGATCTTATAACTTTCCGTTCAATGATCTCATAGTGGCTCATGTAGTCTTTTTATATAGTTTCCTGATTAGCATCTTTTTGCAGTTTTCCCTTTAAACATATTTTTATGCTTATCACATGTAACATTATCTTATGATTACCCTATGTAGTCTTTTCTTATGGTTGTCCATTTTTGCATCTTATAGTTTTTTTTTTTCGTGGCATTTTTTGTGGTTCCTTCATGTATCAGTTTTTTATTGTTCTCGTGTTTAACACCATCATTCTTTCATATAGTGTCTTGTTATAACAAACTAGTATGGGGCAAATTCCATGTATCAGCAATAGTAGCAAAATATTCTCCACCACGGCACTTTTGTATCCTGTTCGTCGCCTGAAGCAATAATAGCAAATATTATTTCGTGTCTATCAGAAAACCTTCCTAAAGAAATTGAGAAGTTAAGAGAGTAGAAGTAAGATTCTAGATTCTGTGATAGTATAAATTTATTTATTTATATAATAAAAGTAAAAAAAATAGAAATTATGATGATTGCAAATGAAAACTTGTATTTCTACACGAAACAACATTATAAATATAAATATATTAAATTGATTTTTAGATCTGGAATTGCATACTCGCATTTATTGTATTCTCACGTTCTTATATCAAATCAGCATTAGCAAAGGGCTACATACAATGCTAGAAATATTAGCATAATGTTATTCTTCGCGTCTTCAAGCACTATCCAATGCATATTAGGAAATATTACTAAAGAAAATAAGAAATTGAGAGGGGTAAAAAATTGAATATAGTTAAAATTTTGGTACTTAAATATTGAGATTCATATATACTTATGTAAAATAAAGCAATTCTAAATTTATTATTTAAAAGATTGTACGTAAAAAAGAAGATTTATTAAAAATGTTAACAAGTATAAATGTAAAAAAAAATTCTAATACATCCTCCGTCCACCAAATAAATACCTACTTTTGACATTTTTCAATCAAAACTTAAAATTTTTGATCGTCGATCAATATAAAGAATAATTTTAGTCATGTAAGTACTTGGTCGATGTCTTAATGTGTATTTTTAAAATATAACTTACATAATTGTACATATTCTTGTATATCATATAATAATGAGATACAATAGAAGTTTTAATAAGTAAAATATAATTTATCTCTTCAGCTGCTTTTTTGCAACAATAGTATAGGTTTTCTTTTTCATCTTTACCTATTCTAGATTGGGCATATTGATTTTTTATACTAATTTTTTTTAAAGATATCATCGTCCAGATTTTATGTACATGTGAGCTATACACGAATAAAAAGACAACTCTGACGAATATAATATATTAATATTTATCAATAATATCACATGTTGATTAAAAAAATTCTAAATTAGTTAATAATTAGTTTTTTTTTTGAACAAATTAATAATTAGTTGATATTACCGGATCCAAGGATAAATTTAAACTAATAGATATTAAATAGAAGATGATATTATTAGTTAGTATATCATTGATAACATAAATAGATTATAGAATTTATATTACAAAATACAAAAATAATATTAATTAACAAGACACACACACACACACACACACATATATATATATATATATAGTCAAATGCTGGTCAAATGCATAAATATTTTGATGTAAATTCGTATTTTAATTTAGCTAGAATTTAAATAGATATATTGTTACATTATAGCAATTAATCACCATATAATATCTTGATAGAATAGCAAAAGCTTGTTTATCTTTAATGGATGTTTCTTACGAGCTCAGACTTCAATAAAACAATCATCAGTTTTTTATTTACCAATTTAATTAGCTAAAATTTAAGTATTTGAAGTATTAGAATATAACATGTGGCATACAAAAAATTAGAATAGTTTTTTTTTTTAAATATGATACAAGATAGCGTGTTGTGAATAAGATAATACATAGATCAAGGATAAATTAAGAAAATCTGTGTTTTGAAATTTTTGGCCTAATAATCATGTAGAAAAGAAAAAAATGTTTTACTTAAGTGAAAATACTATTATTTTTCTTTGTTATACAAACTCCTTTAGCAGGTACGTAAATCAAATCAAACCAAACCGAACATACTCAGTATATCCCGTTCAGCGAGTGCAGGTAAGATGTCTGCATAACAACATATCGAGTGAAAAATACAGAGAAACATACGATACGAAAAACTCAATACCATACTGTGGCTTAATCCACGTGGACTTACCTAAGAGGAATTTGGCTACTTACCTCCCGATGAACGCTGCTCAAACAAGAGAGGTTGACTCACGCATGCCTCCCTGTCAAAAATACACCACACGCAAAAGGCAATAGGATAAAATATACAATAAATGTAAAAATGCAATGCTCTAGGTCAAAGCTAACCGAGACAACCCAACCCTGAGGCTCTCAACTACAGCATCACTCCCAACTAAAGAATTCACAACTCTGATCTGGCGCCTCCAAGCGCACTATCAACAGTCATGGCCTCGGAAAGATTAAAGGCCTTCAAATCTAATCTCAGCTGCTCCTCCCACATCCTCCTCGGTCTGCCTCTCCTCCTCTCCCCGATAACTACTAAACTCTCGATCCTCCTCACCGGAGCAGATGCCTGCCTCCTGCGGACGTGGTCAAACCATCTCAATCTCCCTTTCCTAACTTTCGCTGAAATGGACGCCACTTCTAGCGCGTTCCTGAAGACCCCGTTCGAGATTCTATCTAACATTTAGCAGGTACGTAGAGCGGCTCAAATCTTTGATGAGACTCGTTAAAGTACATTAGTATTGTAATTTAGAACGTATATTATTATGGGAGAATAATCTATAACTGCAACTTATATTGAAAATTGATAATCAAAAGTGGACTAGAGACCAAAGGGTGTTCAGCCTGATGGTTATTGCAATGAAGATAAGATCCCTTAGACATAGTCATTTGGGGTTGAGTCAAGCAATGCGGGGTTTTAATCCGTGAATTCTCGTGAGGAAAGCTTGTGTGGAGCGGTGCAGTTTTCTCCGAACCGTAGCCTCACTTGTCAGGCGTGGATCGGTTAAGGCGATATAGTGCAAATTTAGTGGTGGTTAGGACCCTCTGTTTGGAGGGTGGTTGAGTCAAAGTTGAAATTCACCGTTCAAAAAAAAAAAAAAATGTGGACTAGAGACATTTAGAATGGGATCGAAGCGAATGCCAGGCCGTCCTCCGAAGAAGAAGCCGGCCAAGCAGCCACCGCCCGTTTCTCAGTCCAGTATGCCGGTGATGGATGACGTTTTGCAAGGGGAAAGCGATCGATCTGTAACAGATAGCGCTACAGATAGCGCTGTGGATCTCCAGATCTCGTCTGAGCAGATCTCATCAGATGAAGTTTTAATAACTCCGTCTGGCCCTGTGATTTCTCAGGTGAGTAATGATGTTGAGAGTATCCAATCGCCCAGGGTTGCTCCACTGGTTCATGGGGAAACAAGTCGTCAGCCGACGGATTTGCAGAGCAAACCAATCGTCGATTGGATTGGCCAAGGGAGCCTGAAATTCAACGGGAATTAAATGATACTGAGGATACGCAGAGAGCAGAGGATGATTTGCCTGCTCCTAATCAAACTGGAAATCGATTGACTTCAAATGGCGAAACCCTAACCTACGTGGCTCCTGATGCCGATGAAGATGGGGATATTGCCTGTCTTACTGATGAAGATGTAGTAGAAGAAACAAAAAAGTGGCAGCATTCCTTAGTGATGTACGTGGTGGGTGCCGAACATACACTGAGTTACATGGAGAATTTTGTCCAGAGAGTTTGGGGAAACTTGGCTGTACCAGTTCTGCATCAGTATGAAGATGGCTTCTTCATAGCTCGTCTTAAAACTGCAGCGGAATGTGAGCTGATTATTACTTCAGGCCCTTATAGCTTGAAAAATCATCCTGTTGTTTTGAAAAAATGGACAGGATTTTGAGTTTAAGGAAAATTTTACTATGTTGCCTTTGTGGGTCACTTTACCTAAGCCACCTATAAGGTATTGGGGCTCAAAAAGCTTGAGCAAGATTGCGAGCTTGATTGGTAAGCCTATGCAAACTGATGGGTGTACAATTAATCAAAGTAGGGTGGTTTATGCTAGAGTACGAGTTGAAGTAGATATAAGTCAACCTCTTGTGGAGCAGATTCGGTTTAAAACTCCAACTGGTAAGGTACTTACGCAGGTGGTTGAGTATGAATGGACCCCGGTATTTTGTCAACAATGTCAGCAGTTGGGGCATGATTGTGCTCAACGGCCTCCTCCTAGGCCAGCTGCAAATCCAGTTCGCCCTCCTGTGCAGAGAAACCCAAGAAGAGGCAGGCCGCCTATGGATCAATGGGTTGAGGTAAGAAGGCCTGCAGCAATTCAGCGGGACGTGGGTAGGCAGCCTATTCAAAATCGTAATGGTATGAGGCAGAATCAGCAGCATGCTAGGGAGGAAACACGGCAACATAATTAGTTTAATTTTCTTGGGGAGGTTACTGTTCCTGTTTCTGATAATGCAGAGCAGACTTTTGGGATAATTTTTGGTTCTTTGGGTCGTGCTACTAGAGAAGGGGGTGAGCCCCCACCCAATCCTCCTCAATGATAATGATTACCTCTTGGAATGTAAGAGGGCTTAATAAGTCTATTAGACAAAGTGTAGTAAATAAGTATATTAGTAGTAATAAAATTGCTTTGGCTGGCTTGATAGAGACTCGAGTTAAGCAACCAAATGCAGCTAGAGTTCGGAGGTATTTTGGTAATAGTTGGAGTTTTGTGATAACTATGGGGATGCTAAAAATGGAAGATTATGGGTCATGTGGGATCCTAGAGTGATTGATTTTCAGCTGAAGGCATCTACGACTTAGTTTATACATGGACAGGTTGCTGTTCTCCCTTTAGATAAGAAGTTTGAGGTTACTTTTGTTTATTGTGCTAATGATAGTGATGCAAGAAATGTGTTATGGACTGAATTGAGAAGAATTGCTGATGTAACCACGGAGTTGTGTATTGGGAGACTTTTGTTAGGAGTATGCCCTCGAATGCCACTCAGAGGATGTTGAGTGAGAGCATTGTACTTGTAATTATGTAAATCATTATCAAAAGGCAAATGAATGTTCCTTTATCTACTGCAGTTACTGGCATTCATAACTCATAAATATACATATAGAAACTTGTCCGTGTATTTGAGAGCAAACTGTTCCACTCCTTATTGGATAAGGGGTCGGCACTGGAAATGTTTATAGCTCAAATACTTAATCGTTCGCAAGTCAATGAAACTTGACTGGGCGTTAAGTTTATGTGAAGACTTGTATGACGTGTTCTTTGACATGGAGAGTGCTTGTCGAACACTAATGGTTAGTGGGAGCACACGTTATAGGTATGCTAATTAGATTAGTATACTCTAACCGACTCACCCTCGATTCATCATACGGATTTCACTTCGGGACAGTCAATGACGGAATCGAAAGGTTGTGATAGGTATCCGTGAACCTTCGACTTGAGGATTTAGTAGGGATGTGTTTGTGACATCAAGATTTTCATTAGAGTAGTTCGACCCAGAAAACCGGAAGGTGGGGTCAACCTCGACGTGCATCTTGACGGGTAAGTAGCAGGTCCTACTGAATACCAAGATAGAATTCTTTCTCCTGTTAGTGAACGAGTTATATGTCCTATGCGGTTATTGACAGATGAGATCATAAGTCTTTGGCCAAAGCATTGGAGCTAGTTGTATTGGATATACGAGAGCTCGATGATCTCGATTTGCATTAACTCATGCATGGAGTCAAGTACAGATAGGGTTTGACTGACCGTGACCCTATAACTTGATCGGGACATTTGAAAGAAGGGTTTTTACGTATACTGGTATTCACGACAGAATGGTTCTTGAATGATCCCAATCATTCGTTCTCAGTTGGGGTACAGTGTAAGCCGCAAGGCTGGCTAGGTGGTGCTACTACTCTTTTGTTCCTCCCATTGCTGACTGAGATGGACCTACCGAGTCGCGCAACAGGATTGACGACGGAATGAATCGAGCTTATCATCTCATTATGAATATTAGATATTGGATATCTAAATTGGGACATTGGATGTCTAAATCAGTTTATTGGATAAATTGATTTACGGCCTAATGAATTAAATATATCACTGGGTGATTAATTTAATTCGTGAATATAATTATTTCTTGGAGAAATTAAAGGTGCGCTTGGTTCAAAGAGGGTAATGGGAATAGCAAAGGTAAAAGGAATACAATAGAATATAAAGGAATAGAATAGAGATTATCATTATCTTTGATAATGCTTGGTTTAAGAAAAACACATTAACCTCCAAAGTGGTGGTGGTGGTGGTTGCTGCTGGTGGTGGTGGTGGCTGCTGCTGCTGGTGGTGGTTGCTGGTGGTGGTGGCTGGTAGTGGCGGTGGTGGCTGGTGGTGGTGGTGGTGGCAGTTGGTGGTGGTGGTGGTGGGTAATCATTACTTTTCCTCCCAATTTACTGAGTAATGCTCCATTACCCACTACTAAGCAATGATTGCATTCCTTACTCCTAACGATGCATGTTTATTCATTGTCTTTCCCATTCCCTATCCCCCGATACCCCCAACCAAGCACCCCCTAATTATGTTATTATGTATTTGATATGATTAATTAATTAGATTAATTAATCGATATAAATACATCGGAACGGAATCGAAGTTTATCTGTTTGGACTCTCATGACCGAACTTGTCCGGATCCTTCTAGATGGCCGCCCTAAGTCACCTACTCCCTCCCTTGTCTTGGTGTTCACTTGGTGGGGTACTAGGTTTGTGACAAATCAAGGGGACAAATATCACTTTTGGTGATATTGTCAAAAGGTGGGAGATATGGGGTGATATGATGAGAATATATGTGTGAAGACCATATCTCCTTGGCCACTAACTTGAACTCACGGTTTAGGCAAGAAAAAGGAGAGGGGAAAAGTTTTTTCCAAGGCTTCTTACTATTCATCGTCATCTTCATATACATTCATAAGTTTCTTGGAGGAAATTTTGTGAGATAGAGAGATTATAGATTAAACACTTAGAGTGTTGTAATCTTATTTTTTTCAAAGCTTCTACAACCTTGTTCTAGCCGTATCCTTGAAGGATAACGAGGTTTAGTCATTCTGGTCGTTTCTCCGGCGCGTGACAAGTAGAGACGTTGTGTTTTCGGCGTTGGATCATTCAAGTGCTTGAAGCGCATTGGATCGTAGGGAATTCATTTCAAGCTTGGAGAATAGCTCAAGAGAAGAAATCCATTTAATCAACGGACTACAACGGTGAGTTTCTTATATTTCTTGTATTTCGTTTTAATATTCGTATATTCGTAGCTCGATCGATCCTTGTAGGGATTCAGATCGAACTAATTTTCGTTTTACCTCTTCCATTGGGCCTTCGATTTAGGCACTGAATCCCAACAGTGGTATCGGAGCGTAGGTATTGCGATCGTATATACGATATTGGCATTTGGAATGCTTGATTAGATGGTGTATGATTTGGAATCATAATCGTATTAATCGTTGATTTTCTATTGTTCATCCAAAAATTAATTTTTCATGATTTTATGTTACAATGTAAATCTATTTTTCTTTTGAAAAACTGATTTAAAGTGTAATATAAAGATTAGAAAAATATTATTTTTGGAATCGGGGCAAAAAACGAGCCGAAAACATAATCGGACCCGGCAACTGAGTGGCGGCGCGCCTCGCGAGGGCGGCAGATCGCGATCCGGGCCTCGTGATCGGCCATGCTCTGTAACACCCCGAGATATTCGAATAATTCTGCGTAGTAAACCCTTTAGATAAGGATTTACAAGGCTAAATTTAAAAGAAGTGTAAAAATAATCCAATCGAACAATCGAAGTTCAAATCTGATTTGATTCAACCGATCAAATGAGTAAACTTATACAACCAAATCGAAAAGACCTAATTAAAACACACGTACACGAGTAATAAACGAACCAAGAAGACAAATCACAAAAACAAAAACATCAACCACATCACTGAGCCATTTCATCGTCTCCGTTTGCATCGTGGTTGCCTCCCGCTCCTCGGCTACTTGAACATCAAAACAATGTCCACCCCCGAAGGGGTTAGCAAAATAATGCTAGTACAAGTATCATCATACAATAAATCATCAATGCATCATAAAACATGCAAAACGGACTTCCGCCACCGGAATCCAACGATGCGAATCCTCACGATTCCATCAACACAATACTGAGGTAATCAATGATCCAGCGCCCTTGGTATAGATCCCCATGATGATCCCGTCGGACCAACGCATGGTGGAAAACCCGTCCAACGATCCGGCGCTTCAAAGATAGATCCCCATGATGATCCCGTCGGACCAACGCATGGTGGACATTCGATCCAGCGCCCTCAGCATAGATCCTCATGATCCTCTCGGATCATTTATACCATAAATCAATCAACTATGCATACACATATGCATTTCAATATGTTCATCAATACGAACAAATAACAACGAATATCACGAGAATTTTCAGAAATACATCTCATATTCAACAATATGAACAAAACCACAAGCATGATCAAAGTTTCAATATAAATTGAACTCTACATATGATACTTGCCTCGAAAATGGCAAGGATGAAACACTTCAATGATCTCGACACACTCGAAGGCCGCCTCCTTCGATCAACGTAACAAGCCCGAACCTTAACAAAAGGAATGATATACAAATCATATCAAGTCGAACGATGGCCTAACAATTCGGTCTACGGCCGAAAAGCTCAAAATAAACAATCTGTCTGGATTGCTTAGCGTGCGCTACGTACTCTACGTAACGTGCGCTAAGCCGGCCTGTTAGCGTACGCTATCGTGTAAGACTAGCGTGCGCTAGCCACGAACTGACAGTTTGAACCGGCTGATACATAACGCATGCTACGTACGTATTGTGCGTTAACTGAACCCCGATAGCGCACGTTAACTCACATATGTTAGCGTGCGCTAATCTTGCATGGCAGAATACTGCTAACGGAAAAACTGGGTTGAAAGGTGGTGAATTTCATGAACTCTATGGTGATAATACAAATTACCCTCGGGCATATCATGCTAATAAGGTTTGTGGAAGTTCTATGATTATGAGATACAAATATACGGATAATTATCTCAACATCATAACTCGTCCAAGATCTTCAAGAAATATTCTAAGTTCCGATTATTCCAAGTCCCAAAACATATGATTCCTTACGTAAAACATACGAACTAGGTAATCTTCATATACTGGTCGATTGGTTTTGAAGATACATAACATGCTCAGGAATCCACATACTAAAAGGTTCAATGGATCATACGATGAATAAGTGTCGAAACGTCGAAAATATCCTTCTAACACAAGATGTACGACTAATAACGAATCTAACTGACTAGATGAACATGATCAACATCCTTTAGAACACTACTAGTATTGGTGAAGAATCACCTACCTCAAGGTAGTGAAGAACACGGAGGAAATTGAGGCAATCCAACACCGAAAGCTTGAACACCAATCTCCAATGATATACGATCTTCAATCACGAACTAGGATGTTGATATGAAGTGTTTAGGATGAAGGAAGTTATGTTCTAAGTGTAAGAATTCGGGTAAAGGGAGAAGAAAGAATCGAAATCACGAATAGATGTCATTCTATTTATAAGAAATGGCTATTAGCGCGCGCTAGACCTGCTCGTAGCGTGCGCTAACGGCCACCGACTTAATCAGATTTCAGCACTTAGCGTGCGCTACGCATATACCTGTAGCGTGCGCTAAGGCGTTGACTCGGCTTTTCCCGAAAGCCGTCCAGGTACATCCCGACACGATCGGACAGGGGTCCCCCGGCCAGATCTCACCTACCGCACGTCTCAATCAAATTGACCACGCATAGCGTGCGCTAATGACCCTCAGTAGCGTGCGCTATGAATCCACGTTAGCGCACGCTAAACATAGCCGATAGCGTGCGCTACATGCGCAGAATTACAATCTTTAAATCACAAACACGAAATTATACGCTCGACAATATCGGATTATGAAATACGGAGAATAGTACTCAGACAAAAGTACAATCATTACAATATTACAAGTTCCAATTACATAACAGAAATCTCGGGTATTACATCCTTCCTCCCTAAAAAGAAGTTTCGTCCCGAAACTTAAGATGAAAACAACTCTGGATATCTAGTCTTCATACTGTCCTCCGTTTCCCAAGTGGCCTCTTCGACTCCATGTCATGACCATTGTACTTTAACCAAGTGTATTGGTTTATTCCTCAATTGTTTGATCCGGCTCTCAAGTATCTTGATTGGTCTTTCTTCGAAGGTGCCATCATTAGCTATCTCGATCTCGTCGAAATCAATGACGTGATCGGGTCCGACATACTTCCGCAATTGGGATACGTGAAACACATTGTGAACGTGACTCAGCGATGGCGGTAAGGCCAACCTGTATGCTAAATCTCTAACTCTCTCGAGGATCTCAAATGGTCCGATATATCTCGGACTAAGCTTGCCTCTCCTCCCAAAACGGAAAATCCCTCGTGTAGGAGACACCTTCAATAGTACATGGTCTCCAAATGGCCGAATTCTAGAGGGCGACGACGTACATCCGCATAAGACTTCACGACTGCAGGCGATCAGCCTTCTCTCGAATCAAGGCTATCTTCTCTTGAGTCCGAATAATCAATTCCGGTTCCGTCCCGATCAAATCCAAGAATCATCCCAACATAGGGGTGATCGGCACCTTCTCCCGCATAAAGCTTCAAATGGTGCCATCTTAATTGAAGCATGTCAACTATTATTGTAGGTGAATTCAACTAATGGCAAATGAACTTCCCAATCGGTGACCAATCCAAAGCATGTGCTCTAAGCATGTCTTCTACTGATTTGAATAGTCCTTTCGGATGCATCGTCCGTTTGGGGATGATAAGTCGTGCTAAAGTTGAGCTCACCCGAGCCCCGTGAATCGCTTTCCGTAAGTGTGACACGGCGACCATCTCGATCCGAAATAATGGTCCTCGGCCCCATGCAATCCGACTATCTCCGCAATAAATACTCGTGCCAATCTCTCGGGTCCCCATGTATCTTTAATTCCCAGGAAATGAGCCGACTTGGTTAGTCGATCAACTACAACCCAAATCATGTTCATTCCCGTTCTAGTCCTTGGCATTCTAGTGATGAAATCCATCGAGATGTCCTCCCACTTCCATTCAGGATCTAAGCGGCTTTAACATTCCGGCAGGTCGATGTTCAACTCACGACAAGTCAAATACTTCAAACGTATCACTACGTCCTTCTTCATATTCCCCACCAAGTTTTGCTTTAAATCCTTATACATCTTATCACGCTGGGTGAATAGAATAGGCGCGCTATGAGCTTCCTTTAAAATTTTCCGTCTCAAATCATCATCCTCGAACGCAAAGTCGTCTCTCAAATCTCGTAACTCCATCGTCTTGTATCACGAATCCCGGGCTTTTCCTTCTTTACTTCATCACATAATCGAAGGATCGGAGAATCGCTCAATTGTTTAGACTTGATCTCCTCGACTAGTGATGAAGCCGGTTCCATCACATAAAGTTGCCCTTGGATTCATGGTGCCCATACTTCAATCCTTCGCGGATCGGTTCGTTGAATATTGGTTTGGAACGTAAGTGCTTCCAACACTCAAGAGAAACAGGTTTACGGCTCAAAGCATCGGCTACTACGTTTGCTTTCCGCGGATGATAGAGAATCTCCAAGTCGTAGTCCTTGATCAATTCCAGCCACCTTCTCTGCCTCATGTTTAATTCTCTCTGACTGAAGATGTACTTGAGGCTCTTATGATCTCAGAAGATCTGACAATGAGTGTCGTACAAATAATGTCGCCAAATTTTCAAGGCAAAGACCACAGCTGCTAGCTCCAGATCATGAGTAGGGTAATTAATCTCGTACGGTTTCAATTGCCGAGAAGCATAAGCAATCACTTTATCCTTCTGCATCAACACACAACCCAAACCCCGATTTGAAGCGTCGCTGTATACCATGAATCCATCGGTTCCTCTGGCAGCGCTAATATAGGTGTCATGTCTCCTCTTAAGTTCACAAACCACCTGGCACTTCTCATTCCACATGAACTTTTGAGTTTTCTCAGAATAAATGAGTGAGCGGACGAGCAATTTTGGAAAATCCCTCTACAAAGCGGCGATAATATCCAGCAAGTCCTAAGAAGCTTCGGACTTCTTTCACGTTTAGGAGCTTCCCAATCCAAGATTGCTTCGACTTTCTTCGGTCCACTGAACTCCGGTGATATCACATGCCCAAGGAAGGTTACTTCCTTAAGCCAGAACTCGCATTTTGAAAATTTTGCATACAGCTGTTCCTTCCTCAAGGTGCTCAAAACCACACGTAAATGTTCAGCATGTTCCTCTGCGTCCCTCGAATATATCAGGATGTCGTCAATGAAGACGACCACAAATTTATCCAAGTATTCCAAGAATACCCGATTCATCAATTGCATGAATACCGCAGGAACATTGTTAAGTCCAAACGGCATTAATACAAATTCATAATGCCCTGCATCGGGATCTCAGCGATTTCGGTATATCCGACTCCTTAATTCTCAACTGGTGGTATCCCGATCGCAAGTCAATCTTCGAGAATACCCTTGCCCCTTGCAGTTGATCAAACAAGTCGTCGATCCGAGGTATAGGATACTTATTCTTGATCGTCATCTTGTTGAGCTCCCTATAATCAATACACAGTCGGAGGGATCCGTCTTTCTTCCGGACAAAGAGAACGGGCGCTCCCCAAGGAGAAACACTAGGTTGGATATAGCCTTTCTGTAACAATTCCTCCAGTTGCTTCTTGAGTTCATACATCTCGGTTGGCGCCATGCGGTATGGTGCTCTGGAAATAGGAGCTGCTCCAGGCTCTAATTCGATAGTGAATTCCACTCCCCTCTGCGGAGGTAACCTGTAGTTCGTCAGAAATACATCCGAGAACTCATTCACAATCGAAATAGACGAGAGCTCTACTCCTTCCTCTTTCCTCATGGCATAGCACCAAAGTCCGTGACATCCTCGCTTGATAATCTCACGGCTTTCATTGCCTTGATCAATTTTCCCGAGCTTCCTGTCTCCATCCTCGGAATAAGTGCTCGATCCGTCATCGCAATGATGGAAATGACTCTCTGTAATTCGTAATGACTCCATAACGGTTGAGCCAATCATCTCCGAGAATTAAATCGTCACCGTAGATGTCAACTACAATGAGATTCGATGGCCACTCTCTTCCTTCTATAGATATCGGGAAATCCCTAGCTTCTGTGGTTCCCACAATTTTCTCTCCGCTCGGTAATCCCACAACATAAGGTTCACAATTATACAAGCACGAGATTTTCAAACGATTAACACGGTTCAAAGATATAAAAGAATGCGTAGCTCCGAATCGAACAAGACACTAATCGGTTGCAAAAGGATCTGAATCGCACTGATGCAACGGTGTGTTCGATCATCGATTTCCTCATTTCGTACAAAGCGCGAGGAACGGACCCAAAGATCGGATGTCTCTCTCTTCCCAACGCTCACGCTCTGCTGCGTCACGGTTCACACTCGTCTCCTTCGAATCGAGCCGGAGTGCGAGTACCAAAAGATCGGGTCGCATTCCCACAAAATGTTGCGCGATGTCCTTCCTGTCCACACTCAAACAGTCACGGCAGCGAAACAATCACGTCGAACATGTCCCGCTTTGCCACAGTTGTAACACTTCTTCCTGCGTCAAACGGTTGGTGCCGCCCGGAACTTCTTTCCACCTCGAGAAGGATGCGGAGGTCTCTGGATGAATGAAAAGAGGATCGACTCGCGAGGTCCGCTACTCTTATCCTCCGTGAAGTTGCTGACACCTTCGCTTTCTTTGCTTCCGTCGCTTTCTCTCTTTGCCTCCTTCATATCATAGGCCAACGCCTTGTCCCGAGCATCAAGGTGGTACATTCAAATTCGGACATATCTGCTGAATTTCCGCTCATTCGCATGTCAAAATGAAAAATCTTCTCCGCCTCGGTCCTGACCAAGTGGCGCACATAAGTCAGCTGGTGATTAAAAGTCTTAATCACGTCCGTCACAGATACTTCCGAATTTTGTGGTGAGAAAAACTCCCGAACTCGGGCTTCTCTAACTGGGCGAGGACAATACTGTGCCTCCATCATCAATTTGAATTCCGTCCAGTCAACATTGTGCTCCTCCGGTCGAATGGCCTCCCACCAGTCGAAAGCCTCCCCGGTCAAAAGATACTGAGCGACCGGAACCTTCCTATCGTTGGGACAGTTAATCCCCGCAAAAATCTTCTCTAATTCTTTCAGCCAGTGATCCCAAGAAAGCGTCTCGGCAGAGTCGTCAAATTTTGGAGGGTGCAATTTAATCACTTCGGTAAGCCATCTATCTCCTCGATTTTCCACGTTATGCTGCTGTCCCATCGCCGTCTACATGCGATCCACAACTTGGGCAAACTGGTTTATCTGGGCAACCACCTGCTGAAGCACTCCCGGCACGTTAGGATCTGCATTATTATTTGCCGATCCCTGCTGTCCCCCGGAATGGGAATCCGTTCGACTAGCGGTTATCTCTGGGGTAGATACCGACTCTTCTTGCCTCGCATTTTCACGTCCGCGTCCACGACCGCGTGGCCCACGACCAAGGCCCGCGTCCACGACCTCCTCTCAACATACTGTAAACATAAATACTCAATATCCAGGACAAACTTTCTCAAAGTACATCCATCAATGTTTACAAGACATGAATTATATAAAAACGGTAGTATTCGAGATTAGGAAACTTACAACCACGGTCCACACGACGATGCTGGCTCAGCAGTGATGTTACGAACGACCAATAATCAAATAACGTAAACAGACCCAACTAACCCGACTGCCAAGATATCCATGAATCTTAGCTCCGATACCATATTCTGTAACACCCCGAGATATTCGGAATAATTACAGCGCCGTAAACCCTTTAGATAAGGATTTACAAGGCTAAATTTAAAAGAAGTGTAAAAATAATCCAATCGAACAACTGAAGTTCAAATACAGATTTGATTCAACCGATCAAATGAGTTAACTTATACAACCATATCGAAATGACCTTATTAAATACAGACGTACTCGAGTACTAAACGAACCAAGAAGACAAATCACAAAAACAATAACATCAACCACATCACTGAGCCATTTCATCGTCTCCGTTTGCATCGTGGTTGCCTCCCGCTCCTCGGCTACCTGAACATCAAAACAATGTCCACCCCGAAGGGGTTAGAAAAACAATGCTAGTACAAGTATCATCATACAATAAATCATCAATGCATCATAAAACATGCAAAACGGACTTCCGCCACCGGAATCCAACGATGCGAATCCTCACGATTCCATCAACACAATACAGGGTAATCCAACGATCCAGCGCCCTTGGTATAGATCCCCATGATGATCCCGCTTGACCAACGCATGGTGGAAAACCCATCCAACGATCCAGCGCCCTCAGCATAGATCCCCATGATGATCCCGTCGGACCAACGCATGGTGGACATTCGATCCAGCGCCCTCAGCATAGATCCTCATGATCCCCTCGGATCATTTATACCATAAATCAATCAACTATGCATACACATATGCATTTCAATATGTTCATCAATACGAACAAATAACAACGAATATCACGAGAATTTTCAGAAATACATCTCATATTCAACAATATGAACAAAACCACAAGCATGATCAAAGTTTCAATATAAATTTAACTCGACATATGATACTTGCCTCGAAAATGGCAAGGATGAAACACTTCAATGATCTCGACACACTCGAAGGCCGCCTCCTTCGATCAACGTAACAAGCCCGAACCTTAACAAAAGGAATGATATACAAATCATCTCAAGTCGAACGATGGCCTAACAATTCGGTCTACGGCCGAAAAGCTCAAAATAAACAATCTGCCTGGATTGCTTAGCGTGCGCTACGTACTCTACGTAACGTGCGCTAAGCCGGCCTGTTAGCGTACGCTATCGTGTAAGACTAGCGTGCGCTAGCCACGAACTGACAGTTTGAACCGGCTGATACATAATGCATGCTACGTACGTATTGTGCGTTAACTGAACCCCGATAGTGCACGTTAACTCACATATGTTAGCGTGCGCTAATCTTGCATGGCAGAATACTGCTAACGGAAAAACTGGGTTGAAAGGTGGTGAATTTCATGAACTCTATGGTGATAATACAAATTACCCTCGGGCATATCATGCTAATAAGGTTTGTGGAAGTTATATGATTATGAGATACAAATATACGGATAATTATCTCAACATCATAACTCGTCCAAGATCTTCAAGAAATATTCTAAGTTCCGATTATTCCAAGTCCCAAAACATATGATTCCTTACGTAAAACATACGAACTAGGTAATCTTCATATCTTTAGTCGATTGGTTTTGAAGATACATAACATGCTCGGAATCCACATACTAAAAGGTTCAATGGATCATACGATGAATAAGTGTCGAAACGTCGAAAATATCCTTCTAACACAAGATGTACTAATAACGAATCTAATCGACTAGATGAACATGATCAACATCCTTTAGAACACTACTAGTATTGGTGAAGAATCACCTACCTCAAGGTAGTGAAGAACACGGAGGAAATTGAGGCAATCCAACACCGAAAGCTTGAACACCAATCTCCAATGATATACGATCTTCAATCACGAACTAGGATGTTGATATGAAGTGTTTAGGATGAAGGAAGTTATGTTCTAAGTGTAAGAATTCGGGTAAAGGGAGACGAAAGAATCGAAATCACGAATAGGATGTCCCTATTTATAAGAAATGGCTATTAGCGCGCTAGACCCTGCTCGTAGCGTGCGCTAACGGCTCACTGACTTAACTGTACTCAGCACTTAGCGTGCGCTACGCATATACCTGTAGCGTGCGCTAAGGCGTTGACTCGGCTTTTCCCGAAAGCCGTCCAGGTACATCCCGACACGATCGGACAGGGGTCCCCCGGCCAGATCTCACCTACCGCACGTCTCAATCAAATTGACCACGCATAGCGTGCGCTAATGACCCCCAGTAGCGTGCGCTATGAATCCACGTTAGCGCACGCTAAACATAGCCGATAGCGTGCGCTATATGCGCAGAATTACAATCTTTAAATCACAAACACGAAATTATACGCTCGACAACATCGGATTATGAAATACGGAGAATAGTACTCAGACAAAAGTACAATCATTACAATATTACAAGTTTCAATTACATAACAGAAATCTCGGGTATTACACTCGACTCACGGCCGCCGCTGAAATGGTCTCGGTCCTCGCTGCCTCGCCGGCGACTGGGCAAAGGTTCTACCATATTTTTCGACTCCATTTTTTATATTTCATTCGATAATTAATTTTCCACAAATTAAATTGGATTTAATTTGACTAAGATTTAATTATGATAATTTTAGTCTTAGGGGAATTAATTTAATGAAATATTTTCTCGTCCGGAACAAGTTAAAATTGACAGTTGTTTGAATTAATTAGATTAATTCATTTTGGATGAATCGATTGGATCGGTTCGTATTGTTGATTGGATCGATGTATCTCTACGCTTTCCATTTATATAGTATTTATTGGATGAATGCTTTTGAATGGGGATGTGGTTCGTGGACTTAGTTTTTTAATCGTTCGTTTTATTCGATTGGGTTGTAAAGGCCGTTTTGAGCTTATTTATTTTACTAGAAATATTTGTATCTAGGATGCAATTTTCAATGTAAAATTTATATGTAATGACGAAGACAGGAGGAAGATCCGTTTCGAGAAGACAAAGATTCAAGACGAAGACTTGTAATTAGATTACGGAGTTTTTGTTTTGTAGGAACGGTCCATGAACCACATGTTGGTAGCAACTAGGTTGTGAATTATGAATGCCACAAACGCGCTTAAATGAATTAATGTGAAAATTGTAACATTAATCGCGAAAGTTCTCCCACGACAAATTATTAAGTTTATAAGGTTTCAAGGTTTTCCTTCCCTCCATCGAGCTTTCGGGAATTGAAATCCAAACCGGATGTGCTATGCTTCCGAGTTATCAGGGTAGTCGTTCGGGGAGGACGGATAAATTACCCGGAGCGCATTGGATGCCTTCGGTTGTAGCAAATTTTATCCCTAGAAACCTGATAGGTTGCCGGATAAGATTCAATTGTGAAACTGATTTGCGTCGATGGTATAAACTTAACTTGTTCACGAACCATAGACACCGTATAGGTTGAGGGGAGTGAACAAGGAAAAAAAAGAACGAATCATCCATTAGATGGGTTGGTGTTGGACACCACTTTATGAAAATTAATAGAAACCTGTTCGGTTGCCCTCTATTAAGATTTATAAAGAACTCGATCACCACTATGAAGTAGAGCGACGATACTTCCGGATTTCACATGGGAGTGTGTTATTCCGATAAAAATAGTGGGAGCTGGGTAACAAGAATAGAAAGGACCTTAATTCTATACTCAGATCATAATATAACAAGTCACTAATTAATCTGTCGTACTTAATTCTGACATAACTCTCAATATGACAATGAACCCACTCGCAATTCTACTCGAGAAGAACACCCTGATCGGACCTAACTTTGTGGACTGGCTCCGCAATCTGATGATTGTCCTCAGTATAGAGGCACTGGGATACGTCTTGGAGATGGACATTCCAGCGCCTCCTGTGACCAGAGCCAATCATGAATAGATCGAAAACCACGAAAAGTGGGTTAAAGATGACGTAAAAGTCCGTGCTTACATGATGGCTTCTATGTAAAATGAGCTTCAGAGAGCTCATGAGAAAATGACTTCTGCTAGGCAGATTCTATCACACTTAACCGAACTTTATGGTGAGCACAGCAGAACTGCTAGATATGAGATATCCAAGCAACTATTCGGTGCAAGGATGAAGGAAGGTGAGAAGGTTGGGGAACACATCCTCAAAATGATATCCATGATCGAGAAATTGGAGGCTCTTGATTTTAAAATGGATGCTTCTCTTCAAACCTACCTTATCCTACAGTCTCTCCCTGATTCCTTCTCACAGTTTGTTATGAACTTCAACTGCAATGAGATTCCATGTAATTTAGTTGGGCTAATGAACAAACTTGTGACCGCTCAGTCTTAGGTGAAGACTCTGCGGATGAAGGAGTCTGCTCTTGTGATTTCTTCTGGACCTCGAAGGTCTAAGAACAAGAAGAAAAAGACCAAGAAGCAGACGGGATCACAAGTCAAGGACTTCAAGGGCAAGGGCAAGGCCCCAATGGTTCCAAAGAGCAAGAAGAAAGACGCTTGCCTCAAGTGCGGTGAGCTGGGCCACTGGGCTAGAGAATGTCCTATTCTTCATGGCACTTCAGGTACAGAACTTTTAGTTTTGGAAACAAATTGTTCTGCTACTGTATTTTCTACTTCCTGGATATTGGATTCTGGTTCTAGTTCTTATATTTGTACCGTGAATCAGGATCTGGAATAAAGTAGGAAGCTTGGAGCTGGAGAAGTTATGATTACTGTCGGAAGCGGGCATAGTGTCGAGGCAACCGACGTAGGATCACTTCTTTTGGGTTTAGAATCTGGTTTTGTTCTGACTTTAGAAGATGTACTTGTTTTGCACAAGGGGCATAAAAACATTGTATCCATTCCGGTCATGGACTGAAAAGGCTTTTCATTTTTCATTGGTGATGGTTCCTGCAAAATTTATTTCAGAAATAAACTAGTGGGTACTGCTACATTGTTAAATGGACTGTATCATCTAAACCTCAGTAACAAAGTTGTTGTGAATACTATGACTAGAAAACGTGGTAGGGATGAAACCAATCAAGTTTTGAAATGGCATCTTAGACTTGGTCATATTGGTCAGACCAAGGTTTACAAAATGGAAAAAGATGGACTTATGGGTCCATTGGGATCGGATCCCTTTCCTACTTGTGAATCTTGCCTTAAAGGCAAAATGACTAAGTCCCCCTTCACAGGGACTTTTGAAAGAGCCGCTGATAAATTGGGATTAATCCATACCGACGTATGTGGTGCTTTAGAAGCAGAACGTGACGGATATCAATATTTCATTACGTTTACAGATGATCATACTAGGTATGGTTATGTATACTTAATGAAACATAAATCCGAGACCTTTGAGAAATTCCAGGAATTCAAGGCCCTAGTCGAGAAACAAACTGGTAATCATATCAAAGCACTTCGGTTGGACTGAGGTGGCGAGTATATTGTAATACCCGGTTGTGAATTCATTGATAATCATTCAGTAATTGCCACTCAGAAATTTTTCACCCAGTAATAATCATTCATCATTCATATTCATTCAATTGTGTTCACCATTCGGCATACTTTAGAATTGTGTATCAGTTGTTGTTCGTCATTCATCACTGTTTGAGATCGAGACGAGAATATTGTCATCATCATCATCATATTTTGGTAGTCTGTGTGTGAGATATCGCACGCTACGTACTCTTGTCACCGTGCGCTAATGGAGTACAGGTAGCGCACGCTATGCATCAGTATTAGCGCACGCTAGCGCAATTGAGGCACACAGTCCAGTAGGTACTGGACTGAAATTGGAAATTCATAGCGCACGCTATAAGTGGATATATCGTATGCTAATTGTACTGGTAGCGCACGCTAAGTCATCTTAGTAGCGCGCACTAAGGCAAGCAGACGGAGGACAGTGGGTTCTGGACTCTAATATTCTGGACATCAACTATCAGGTAGCGCAGGCTAACACAAGGTTAACGCACGCTACCAAGTTCTTATCGCATGCTAACACGGCATGCAGAGTTCACTGGACTACCTGGTGAACCCGCTAGCGCACGCTAATCACAGGAGATAGCGCGCGCTAAGCTGGGTTTTGTATAAATAGGTCACTTCACTCTTCATTCCGTCATTCCTTCATTTCTCAACCATTCCAGGCGATTTTGGGCGATTCGCGTAGATCTTTCCGAGCTGAAATCATCTAGTATCATCTTCAAGCTCCTAGTTCAGATTACTCAACATTTAATCCGCTCCATCACTCCAAATCAAGGTAACTTCTCATTGAATCTTGAATTTCGGGATTTGAGGGTTTTTCTTCCCGATCTATTCGAATTAACTTGCTATCATGTTGGAATATGTTGAATATGGATTATCTACCTTTGATACTTGTATTCTTACGGATTCATTGATGTAATTTTCGGAAGTTTTGAATATTTGGGGAATTATTCAAGAACACCTTGGCTATTACTTTGAAATTTGGGGGTTTCGACTAGATGTTGTCGTAATCTCGAATGGAGTATTCCTATTGGATTATTGATGGTATTAATGATGTTTTTTTGGATTGAATCACTCATTGGAGGTTGGTTTTCGGTATAATTGGGATTAGTTGTAAACAATGGGAGATTGTTTACAACGTGGTTGTTTAAATGCCCCAATGAGTTTTGGGTAGTGTTGTATCGACTTTTGAGTTGGTTGTGATCATGCTTGATTCATAAATTAAGCGAATTGTTGGTACTTGTGTTATTCAAGGTTGTTCGAGCGACCGGTATTTCCATTAAGGATGTTGATCATGGAAGGACTTTCTCGCTTTCGGTTTGAGACAAGTTTTATAGTTGTACTAGTCAACGAGATTAATGTTATCATATATATGTATGAATATGTTGTATCATTCCGAGACTTAGTCTCTTCATGAGTTCATTGATAATAAGGGATCGTTTGATACGATACTCTTCGGCAATTATACCAAATGTTTATTATTGTTCGTTAATGGCCGGCTCAAGGTATTGGGATACTCGTTGTTAATGTTATTGTCGATAGCCGGTTCGCGGTATCGATGTATCGATTGTTGTTGTTGATATTGATGTCGATCTAAGACATTATTGTAATCATTGTTATTGATGTTGGTGTGTTGTCATTGATGTTGTATTGGCTGATTGAAGGCATTGGCGTATCGTTTCTCATCTTCGTCGTCGGTAACCGATTAAAGGTGCCAAGGCATTCTTTGTATCATTATTATCGATTGGCCGTCCTAAGGCAATTGAGGTATTGAGTCATTCGTTGTTCATTGTTATCGATTGGCCGTTCTAAGAAAATCGAGGTGTTGAATCATTCATTGTATCATTGTTATCGGTTGGCCACTTTAAGGCAATCGAGGTATTGAATTATCCGCTGCATCATTGTTATCGGTTGGCCATTCTAAGGCAAACGAGGTATTGAATTGGGACTGTCGAGGACGGTGCCCATCCGTGAGTTACTGTCGTCGTGTTGGCCGACTCAAGGCAGCACACTATCATTCTTGTAAATTCGGTAATCTTTGGATCGTTGCCGTTTGTAGTTAATTGTGTTTTGGAGGCTGGTCTCGGCTAGTGCTCATTATGGGTAAGCTTGGGGCTTGAACCTTCGCGGTTGGTTTCCCAACACCTACAACTCAGTAGGTTACGGTCATGTTAATGATCTCATTATGGGTAAGCTTGGGGCTTGAACCTTCGCGGTTGGTTTCCCAACACCTACAACTCAGTAGGTCATGGTCATGTTGATGATCTCATTATGGGTAAGCTTGGGGCTTGAACCTTCGCGGTTGGTTTCCCAACACCTACAACTCAGTTGGTCACGGTCACTGGGTGATCTCATTATGGGTAAGTTTGGGGCTTGAACCTTCGCGGTTGGTTTCCCAACACCTACAGTTCAGTAGGTCACGGCCATTGGATGGTCTCATTGTGATATGGCTTCGTGTCGTGGCTTCGGCTCTCATTGATATAGCTTCGGGCTGTTTTGGCTTCGGGCCATTGTGATATTTGATAGCTTCCGCTGAACAACTTTCAGGCTGTTGTGATGTCTTGGTATTTTTGTTGGAGCCTTCGGGCATTGTAATTCATATTTAATTCAATTCTGGTTTGGTTCATCTTCGTGTAATTCATTGTGATGTTCTATACTTATAGTTCGCCGTTGGGCACTTTTGTCATAATATGTTGAGCAGGTATTGTTCACATGCCGTGGGCATAGTGTTTCACGAATGCTCGGTTCTTACCTTGGTTTGTGAGCATCTCGTATTATTATTATTATTATCATTGTGCCGTTTCATTCTGCATTTGGATGCATATCATGTTTTACATGTATTTGATGTTCATTATCTGGATGACTGACCCTGTGGGGGCGGAACATGTTTTCATGTTTTAGGTGCTTGCGAGGAGAGAGTTGAGACACAGGGGCATGACGATGGCAACGAGGCATTCGAGCGATACTAGTCCGAGTTGCTCATGTTGGTCATTCAGTTGGAGTGTTCTCCAGTTTGTCAGTCATTGTCATTATGTATTACCCGAGCAGATGCTCGTGGATGTACTTGTATTTTTATTTTGGCCATGTAGGCCCATGATTGTCATTGAAATTCCTTATCGGAATATTATGTCGGGTATCATAGTAGGGACTGTGATTTCCCTTGTTGGTTAATTTGATGTATTTTAGTCGTGTTCTCCTGGTGGATCTCCTGGTGTGGGGTCCATGACACTGTAATAACCCAATGGGATTTGGGGGTGTTACAGAAGATGGTATCAGAGATTTGGGTTGTGAGATACCCTGATATGTGAGTTATGTGGCTCTACCGACGCGATAGTAGTGAGACTGTTAGGTTATGACAATCTGGACAGTCGGGTTTTGTGAGTCGTGATATTTGTACGACTGCATGAGTCATTCATTCATCGAGTCGTCATCAGTGAAGACTAGTATCGCAAGAACTCGAAGCTTCGTATGACCTGTGTAAGGACTCGATTCTCTTTATGTTCATATATTCATTATGTCATTGATTATACATGTTTTGTTGAAACTTATATATGACATTAGTGTTACGATTGATTCATGGCTAATTGTTTTGGAGCACGTGTGACCTGTGCAAACGATAAGGATCAACCCATTCATCAGTCAATAATCCTCAATCGTCATTTTGATCTTGTCGATCATGTTAATTCATTAATCACTCAGTCAATCTCATTACTCAGTTGTGATCTTGTGGATCGAATTATCAATCCTGTTAACTTGTTCAAGGTAATCATTTCAGGAATTTCATCAGATAATCATGTCACCTCACTTGATCTTTCATGCGATCGTATCATATTCCGGCGTCATATCGACGATCATTTTATTACATTATTAATGCATTCATTGTGTTAGAGCGTGTATGCTCATTATTATCATTCCGTAACGTAATCATAATGCGATCTTCATGCGAGATCTATAATTATCATGTGACCTTCCTACTTCAGAATGGATAGAGCTGTCAGAGGACGCAGGGGAAGAGGCCGGGGTGCGGGCCGAAACTAGGGATCTCGTGTAAATGCCCGCGCGCGCGCGGGCATAACATCAGTTCATCAGTTAGTCATGCTACTCATTAACCGGCAGATAATCATTCATTGTCAGGGAGTCATACCCGAGATGCAGCTCAATCGGAGGGTGTTCGGGTGGACCCATTCATATGTATGCAGGGCATGATGGCCCAAATGACTCATATGACGCGGATAGTGGAGACCATGCAGACCTCGGTGGTTCGTGGCCCACCACAGCAGGGATTCCAGGTGCCGTTTCATGGACATATTGGAGGAGTGAGTCAAATTATTGGCGATATCTCTCGTCAGAGGCCGCCTACTTTTGAGGGTTCGTCGGAACCAGGTGCTATTGTTCATTGGCTTGATAATTTTGATAAACTCTTCGACATGGTTCAGTGTCCGGAAGAGACTAAAGTGGCAGTAGCGGCTTACTACTTGAGTAAGGGTGCTTATTCGTGGTGGCTTTCTGTGAAACCCATCGATCGTGATTGTGTTTGGAGCGAGTTTAAGACTCTCATGTTAGAGAGGTATTATCCGGCTCCACTTCGTGAAGCCAAGTTATCAGAGGTTTTGAAACCCGAATCCGTCGAGGACGAGGGTGTTATTGTCATTGCTGAGAAGTTTCAAGGACTACTTCAGTTTGCTTCGTCTGTTATCTGTACTTAGGGCTGTCAAAAAAATCCGAAAAATCCGATATTCATCCGAAATATCTGTATTCATATCCGGAGAAAGCGGATATTATCTGTATCCAAAAAAAATGGATACGAATATTATCCATATCCGAAGATTCCGGATACAGATATGGATATAGGCGTATCCGTATCCGAAAATATCCGTATCCAAAATTAATTATATATAATATATATTTTTAGTATAATTTTAATATATAATTATAAAATATAAGCACGCTACTCCCAATAATACTTTGTCACATGTCTTCATTCTTAATTTCTCAATATTAGAATATAAGTATGCGGTATAAGTTATCTTTACTTATTAGTTATTTCCCTTTCTAACACAACAATCAGGTCAGCTAGCCCAAGCGATACTGGCTGGTAAGGAGAAGGAGCTCCACCAGGGTTCAAATCCCTCCTCCCGAATTTAAATTGTTGAAGATAAAAAAAAGTGGCGGATACGGATAATATCCGTATCCGAATAGCATCCACCGGATATTAGCCGTATCCGATCCGTCAGGATATTTATGAATCCGGATACGGATTCAAATACCTTTACAAAATGCCGGATCGAGATACGAATATGGCCATATCTGGCTCCGTATTATCCGTTTGACAGCTTATCCTTACTGAGGCGGATAAGATCAAGTATTTTAGCAAGAGGCTAAACCCGCAGTTTAGGATGCAGTTGTTCAATCACAATTGTAATTCGCTTAGTGAGTTCATCGAGAAGGCTCTTTGAGCAGAGCTTTTGATTAAGGAGCTTACTTGGAAGCACCCTTCAGCTTCTTCTGGTGGGATGACTGAGTTGTCGGTTCGTTCTGAGGGACATCGGGCTCCGACGTCCAAGAGGTCATTTTCTAGTCGTCTTCGTGCTGATAAAGCATCTTCTTCTCAGACGATGAGTTCGACTGCTGTTTGTTTTAACTGTGATACAATAGGACATCACAGCACCCGGTGCTCGATGCAGGCTATTGTTTGTTTTCTGTGTGGGAGGCAGGGACACATACGGAAATACTGCAGGAGTTCTAGTGCCAGTAGATCTTAAGAGAGCTCAAAGGCCTCGAGAGACTTTGTTACTCCAGACGTGCATCATCCAAGGGGTCCTATCAGGCTTCGAGAGCCAGAGGTAAGAGCATTCATCACCGGTGTTAAGGGATTATCATTCCCTTCGTGGTTGTTCATTCATGCATGTAATTAATTCATAATATATCAATCATGTTGAGACTTGTAATCATCAAACTAATCATTCAATTCACGAGGAACAACAGTTCCAACCATTTCATTTGAGCTATTACTCATTGCGTTATTAATTCACCTCGGTGAGTCATTCTTAATCCTTGTCGGATTTCTAGTCATTTATCATTCATCATAGTCACTCTCGTTCTTGTGACCTTCCGGGATCATATTAAGCGGTGAGTTCAGATTTGGTCCTTTCTTGAATTGATGAGATCGAGGGGATCGATGATCTGGAGGATATCGATGTTGGATACATTTGAGATGTAGCCTTGTTTTTTGGATTACTGTTTCACTTAATCTGCATTGTAATATTGTGGTTGTGAACCATCTGTTGTTGATTTATCTTGTAAATAGGATTTCTTCCGTTTGGTGTTGTACCCGAGATTTCATGATAATCTGGGTAATTGTTCATTGTGGTTCGAGACGTCAAGTCATGAGAACTTCGGCGTACGATTGATATGGTCCCGAGGACTATATGTGCATTGTTGTTTTTCCTTTGAGGAGTGAGTCAATGCTTTTTCTAGCGGAGGAGTCATGATTCGACTGATCTCACACTTGGCTGAGTGTTTTATCACTTGAGCTTTTCTTTCGCCTTGTACAGGCAGAAGGGACACGGGGACCTATGGGGTTGGCCCAGTTGTGCAGGCGAAGTGTTTCGCGTTGAGGAGTATTCCTGGAGATGTTGTTTTCAGATCGTAATGGATAGTTCATATCCCTAGTTGTTTACCCTTAGTTTCGGGGATGAAACTCTTTTTAAGGGGGGAGTATGTAATACCCGGTTGTGAATTCATTGATTATCCTTCGATCATGATATCAGTGCTCAAGTCCATGCCTCGGAAGGCTCAGTGACCAGCTCGCAAAACTGGACCTGGTGTCCCACAAGTCCGCACTTGTAACACGTTACTGGCGGAGAAGGACAATGTGCACGAACATGCCCCGACACATTGCAGTTAAAACACCTCCTGGCTTTACCAGGAGTCAAAGCTGACGACTTGGAACTCTCAGTCCCACGCATCGAGCGATGGAGCTTCACAGCAGAAAGACTACAGCGTTGCAACCCAGAAACACCAACTCCTGTACTGCCTATAAGGTCACCAGACATCCTCTGTTTCTTCGACTCGGGCACACGTTCCGACGATAACAAAGCTAGTTCATAAGCTAAGGCTCGATCCTGATAATCCTTCAACAAGGTGCAAGTGAGTCCCGCCATATGCTGGCGAATCTCCGGCTTCATCCATCTATCAAAATGAAGGATCTTTTCTTCTTCGGTCCTCACCCGATCTCGCACATAATTGAGTTGTTTGCTATAGTCGATAATAGCCTGCGACACCGATATATCTTGCGGTTCTGCCAAATAAAATTCACGAATCCTCTGATCTCTAATCGGTTTCGGACAGAACTCAGCTTCCATAAATGCCTGAACTCCGCCCATGTGACATCACGATCACGAGGTTTAACAGCTTCCCACCAATTAGCGGCATCTTTGTCAAGAAGGTACTGAGCGATAGGTACCTTCCGCTCTTCGGGGCAATCAACTGCCTCGAATATCTTTCCCAATTGGAAAAGCCAACCATCCCAGCCCAACACATCCGCAGCACCGGCGAATGGCGGGGGATTCATACGAACTACATTTCGAAGCCATTGATTTACACCGACGTTCTAAGTCGCGTCAGTGTTGCGTTGAACCGCCTGGGTCAACTGAGTCATCTGTACTGCTACTTGTTGCAGTATAGTAGCAACACCAATACCAATATCATTCCCGAAAATATTCTCTCGATTCCACATCTGATCCCCATGTCCATCAGTACCACGGTTACGACCACGACCTCTGCCCCTCGGCATACTAACAAGCAACAACCTAACGCAATGAAAATCACATAATCACACACAACAATTATTACAGCACACATAGAATCCACTCACAGATGATCGACTGCAAAAGTTAGACCTAACAGCTAAAATGCAGTCCAAAACTTTTGCCCAGCTAGAAAGCGCGCTCCACAACAGGAAATGGTGCATTAACTGTGCAAGTTTGGCAACACATTCATAATCACCTTCCAGTAGTACAAGACCGGAGGTTACAAATAAACAACATCGTACAAATCCAAACGCCAACAGTTCACATAATTATAACATTACACAAATAACCATCAGAAGTTAATTAACATTCCAAATCGAATTTCCACCTCTCGGTCAAGAGAACTATCTCGACGAGTGCATACCGAACGACTCAGTGTTCACACCACTACTTTAATCACAACTCTGAGCATTATAGTCGAAATAACAATAACATCATTACCACATACCTTTTAACCGAAATTCATGAAACCGAAAAGTTGAAAGTGAAAGTCACGTCTCACATAAATTTTTGGTAGACCTCATTTGAGTTTTTTCAAAATCAAATTTTTGAAAACTTGAAATACAAGATGAAAATAAAATATAAGTAGTTTGAATTCCCAAAAATTTTCGGTCTCGAGGTTATCATACGGGAATCAATTTTTTTCCTCTCTTGAAGGGTGTTTTATAATGAAATATACGTGACTTCCCAAAATATTTAAAGCTTTAAAATATCACGTTGATAAACTTTTTCTTACGTAGTTACACTAAAATCATTACCCTTGTAAAAACGATATATATATATATATACACACACATATACACCGGCACTACTCTCCATTCCAGCACATTACGAGAATCAACAAGTATGGATTATGTATTCACAACTCACATTTAACTCCACATCATAACACAAAAATCACACAAGCTCGTGTAACACGAGACACAACATAGTGGGGAGACTTACATCCACAGATCGCACGAAGATGATGGTTGCACCTTGATACTAATCACGACCAACATCTCAGACGACGCATCGCGACACGACTCAGTCAGACACAATCTGACAAGATAAGACTCGACAACACACGATTCAACCCGACAGCCTAGGTTTCCGCAACCTAAGCTCCGATACCATATTCTGTAACACCCCCAAACCACTCGGGAATATTACAGTGCCGCAGACCCTCTCCGCGAGGATCTACTAGGCTAAATACAGAAAACACAACAATACAATACATTCCGACATGGCTAATAACGAACCATTAGATCTATTTAGTCTTTTGACACAACACACACACATCAAACATACATTACTCTTTCTCACAACTCATACCCACGCAGGGGTTGGAATACATCAACATTCCCATAAAACAGAAAATACCACGACGGAAAGACAAAACGACAAGACTTTACTAAATATACTCAACACTGGTCTTCATGTGATTAGTATCGTCGTCTTCCATCATCCTTCGCACCGATCCTGTGATTCGCTCCCCAACAACCTGCAAGTACCTGGACACAATACAGACATCCACCCCCCGAATACTCGGGGGTTAGCAAAACTCTACTGTTTTGCTAGTGCAAGTATAAACTACAAATACAAGCCATACACAACATACTCCAAGCACATAATAATCGTGAACATGCTTCCCGAGATAAATTACTTGATCAAAACAGTTCAATCATGAAAGGTAGGGATAAACCCAATATACATCTTACAAAACAGTTTACGGTCTCGGGAGTTTTGAAAACATTTGGGATTTAAGAACTCTCAAGACTTTCGAAAACACTTAGGGACACGGCCCAAAGATCATTTTTCCAAAATACAATCCCGATAAAAAAACACGGGGTCCACGACCTAATCATACCATTCCGATCACAAATAACAGGGTCCACGACCCAATCATCCATAACAACATATTCCCAAGGGTTATTCGCGTCCCGTGCTAACAAGCCACGAACCTCAAATGCTCCCACAGTACATACCCGAGTGAATAACCCAATGGGAAATCATACCAAATCACATGTGACCATGACAACAGTCACATAACCATAAACATACATACGTTCATAGTCATCCCGGCATCGCACTAGCAAGCTATGAACCTCGGAGCCTCCACGAGACATACCCAATTGGACAACCTATGACACGTACACCACACAACCAAACCACAACCATAAGTTATTCCGGCATCGCGCTAACAAGCCACGAACCTCGGAGTCCCCGCAAGACATACCCGGATTCCTAACCCCACAAGTTATCCCAGCATCGGGCTAGTAAGTCACGAACCTCGGAGTCCCCGTAAGACATACCCGATTGGATAACCCTACAGTCACGGCCGACCCGTACTAGCAAGGACGGATCCTGGATATTCAACAAATCTTACCTGGTGGCACATCACTTACAACAATCATACAACAACAAGCCAATACCATTACCAAACAACACCAAGCATCACAATCTCCTTACAAAGGAGTAACAACTAATGTCACACCACGCCACATATTCATCAAACGAATACACGCATCAATACACAATCATCAACCCGTGAAAAAGATCCACTATAATCACCCAATACAATCACAATCACACAACACTAATACACATATACAGGAAAGCACATTTATTCCCAAACGCTCGAGTTATCTTTTGAAAAACAACATTTATCGAGAATATACCAATTCTTTTATAAGTTCATTAAAAATATTTCAATCTCACACATTGTCAATTACCGACTATTACAACTACGAAACATGAAGTGTATAGGCAATATACTTGCCTTGAGTATTTCGACGATTAAATGAGGTTGGTAAAACTCGGGCAGGAGCTATCAATCCCCAATTTCCGAACCTAAAGTGGCCAATATAGCAAGACTCATATCAGGGCTACTGATTCAAATCACAATAACACATAGGATTCGAATCCATACTCTAAGGGGATTTTATCGAACACCTAGCGAGCATTTTGAGTATAAGAAATGATATAGTTGAAGAATTCGATCTCTACCCCGCTAGAATCGATGAAAACCACTCAAGAACATCTAAAAACCCAAGAACACCTAAGAATCATCCTAGAAACAAGAACTAATAAGAATCTTTTGAAAGAACTTGAAGAACTTTAAACCACATACCTCGATTCAACCAAGAAATGGATGATTCTTCCAGAACAACCTTGATATCTTGATTCTATAATGTTAGGAACATGTTTATGGCTTGATTTTGGAGTTCAAGATGGAGGATTTTAGGCGGAGAATGAAGAAAACTCGAAGGAATGCCCTAGAACACTTCAGAAACGAGAGAGAGGACTATTTATACTCATCCGGACGAATTTTCAGCATTCCAGCACTTTCCGATCATGTCAGATGACACGGTTGGGTCATGGGTCATGTCACCTATCCAGAAAGTTTTTGTTTTCTAAAATAGTACGACACGGCCCGCGTCAAATGACACGGTCTTGTCACTGCACTAGATTTTGCTATTTTGACCATAACTCATTCATCCGGGCTCCGATTGACTTGCCGCTTGAACCATTGGAAAGCTAACTCAATTATCTACAATGCTGTTAAATTTTAGAATTTTTAGATTTTTATGGAATTTATGGTGAATGTACAAAGTCGAACCAATTGTACGACAATGACCAAACCGTGTCTATTCATAAGACTTTAGGCATCTACCGCTGAATTGATGCGTTACACGAAGGATAGAACTCAACAATCATCAATAAAGAATTATACAACCATAATACGAAACCAATATGCACCGGAAATCAAAATTACGAGGAGTTAGTCGATATATCAATAGTCACAAGTCAATAAGACTAGCAAGTTCTATTCGTCGAAGCTGTAATACCCGAGATTTCTGATATGTAATTGAACCTTGTGATATTGTAATTGTTGCATTTTGATCTGAGTATTATTCTACGTATTTCATGATCCGGTGTTGTTGAGCGCATGATTTCATGAATGTGATCTAAATTGTGATTCTGCGCATGTAGCGCACGCTATCGACTATATGTAGCGTACGCTAATTTGGAGCCGTAGCGCACGCTATGCATGAACCTTAGCGTGCACTACACGTAGTCAGCATGATTGAGACAGGGCGGTAGGTGAGATAGGCTGCGGATCTCGGTCAGATTATGTCGGGATGAACCTGGACGGTTTTCGGGAAAAAGCCAAGTCAACGCGGTAGCGCACGCTACTGATATGAGGATAGCGCAGGCTAAATGCTGAGTACAGTGAAGTCAGTAAGCCGTTAGCGCACGCTATGAGTATGGACTAGCGCGCGCTAATAACCACTTTCTATAAATAGGACATCATCCTTTTTCGTATTTTCAGTCTTTTAACTTCCCACATCCAAATTATTGGACTTAGAGAATTACTCTCTTCATCCTAAACCCTTCATATCAGCATCCTAGATCGAGTCAAAGATTGTAGATCATTAGAGATTGTTATTCAAGCTCTCAGTGTTGGATTTCTTCTGGTTCCTTCGTGTTCTTCACTACTTTGAGGTAGGTGATTCTTCACCAATAGTAGTAATATTCTGAAGGACGTTTTGATCATAATTTTGGATTATCTAGTCAGTTAAATTCGTTAGTAGTCGAACATCATGGGTTAGAAGGATATTTTTGACGTTTTGGCACTTATTCATCGTATAATCCATTGAACCTTTTTAGTATATGGACTCCTAAGCATATTCATGTATCTTCAAAACCGATTATGACCAGTATATGGAGATTACCAAGCTCTTATGTCCTTACATAAAGGAATCATACGTTTTGGGATATGAAATGGATTGAACTTAGGATATTTTCTTGAAGATCAAAGATGAATTATGGTGTTGTAATGATGATACGTACCCTTGTGTCTCGTTGTCATTTAATACGTAAAGATCTTTCACAAACCGTATGAGCATGATATGCATGGAGATGGCATGTATTAACACCGAAGATTTCATGAGTTTCATCACTTTTAGCTCAAGTTTTCTGCCCAGTAGTAAACTGCCATGCACAGTTAGCGCACGCTAAGATAGGCATATTAACGTGCGCTGTCGGGAATGAGTAACGTACGCTACGTTTGGTACGTAACGTACGTTATGTCATCAGGCAGGACAGTCGGCTGATCAGAGAGGACTGTCAGTACACGACTAGCGTACGCTAGACTTGGTCATTTGCGTACGTTAACAGACAGGCAGGCTTAGCGCACGTTACGTAGAGTACGTAGCGCGCGCTAAGTAGTTCAGGCAGAATTCATTTTTTTTAGAGCTTGCGGCCGTAAACCGGATTGTTAGACATTCGTACGACTTGAGAGGAATTCTTTATTATTTCTTAGGTCCAAGCCTTGCATAGGGGACGATAGAGGGGCGGTGGCATACGGACGCATGTCATTTGTTGGAGTATTTCATTCTTGCCATTTTCGAGGCAAGTATCATATGTTGAGTTTGATTTATATTGGAACTTTGATCATGCATATGGTTTTGTTCATGTTGTCGAATATGAGATTTATTTCTTTAATTTCTCGTGGTATGCATTGTTAATTGTTCGTATTGATGAACATATTGAAATGCATATATGTATGCATAATTGATTGGTTTATGGTATAAATGATCCGAGGGGGTCATGAGGATCTATGCTGAGGGCGCTGGATCGAATGTCCACCATGCGTTGGTCCGACGGGATCATCATGGGGATCTATACTGAGGGCGCTGGATCGCTGGATGAGTTTTCCACCATGCGTTGGTCCGACGGGATCATCATGGGGATCTATACCAAGGGCGCTGGATCGCTGGATTACCCTGTAATATGTTGATGGAATCGTGAGGATTCACATCCTTGGATTCCGATGACGGAAGTCCGTTTTGCATGTTTTATGATGCACTGATGATTTATGTATTATGATACTTGTACTAGCATTGTTTTGCTAACCCCTTCGGGGGTGGACATTGTTTTGATTTTCAGGTAGCCGAGGAGCGGGGAAGCAACCACAGTACCGACAGGACGATATTATTCTATATAAACCTTGTCATTGCGGTTAGAGTTGAGGTAAGAGTTGGAGCTTCTCTCTTCAACCTCTTTAGAACCAGAGGTAATGGCCTTAATAAACCCCAAATTTCATAATATCACACAACAATTTCGCATAAATATCACACAAACATCAGGTATAGGCAGGTATGCAAAAAATGGAGAGGGGAATGTTTACCTCGAGGGAGGAGGGATCTTCACGATATTTTATGCTCACCGTGATACAATCTCCCTCAGCACATACCTCAGACAATATTCTAGCTCGTCCTATAACCACATCTTTAGGTAAACTTATCAACACCTGGATATAGCCAGACGTGTTATATAATGTTTAACAAAGCATTCATATATCCTCTAACCCAATAAGAGATATGAACAATTTTTCTCGCCTCTAGAAATGGGAACTCGATAAAGTATTTATTTTTCTTGAGCACCAGCCCTACTTTGCCGTAGTTAGCAGTAGAAACATGAATGAAATCAGTCATCTCTTTTGGAAGCGTGGTCTTTGACAACTTATTCAAGACAAAAATGATAGTCTGTGTTTTAAGTCTCACTGACAGTGCGGCGTATAAAGAATGTGGGGTCAAGTTGTACTCGTGTTAGTTGTACTCGTGCATTAACTCTGGCCTGTCAAATAATACTGACATCAAAATATATTCCAATACAATTTGGATGGACACAACAAGGAGAAACAGAGAACAAACTTGAAGTATATTTTTCATGTAAAAAGAATATGATTCAAGCAGTATAAAAGCTATATTTTCCATTTAAACGAAGAAGGTGCTACTGAAGAGTGCATTTCTATGATCACTTTCTAAAGTACTACCATACAATTTACGACTTGAAACGGTCATCAAAAAAGATCAAATGGAAAGGATGAGTGTTATTCCTGCAAATACTGGTTCATATGTCATAATATAAAGGATAGTAAAAGATGCATCATTTTACAAACTACGATAAATATTATAAAAAACATGCTTTAGGTGAATAAATATATTATACTGCCCCAAGAATATACCTGCAAACTGGTTCAACAATCGCAATGAGGAAATCATAGGCCTGTTTATACAACGGAGAGAGAGTCTGAAGGAAAATTCGACCATCCGCGCAAGCCCACAATGGGCTGTGAAGAGCAGCATCAACGCGACGATCGCTCACGCTCTCCTCTACGAGGAGGAATTGAGAATGATGCCATGGCCCAAGCCCTCACTCAACTGACGAACTTCCTACAACAACAAACTTCCAACAACGGGAACCACAACGAAACTCATGATCGTACCCTGGAAAGATTCTTACGTTTCAACCCACCTACCTTTGGGGAACCCGACGATATCATAGATGAACTTTGGCTGGAGAGAATTGAGGGAATTTTCAACGCCCTTCAGTATACTAATGAACAGCGAATTTCACTAGCTACATTTCGACTCGAGGCCGCAGCTCATGACTGGTGGAAGATCGTTAATGCCCGCTGGATAAGAGAGGATCGTGCCAGAACTTGGGTCAATTTCTTAACTGATTTTCGGACCCAGTACGTCTCAGCAGCAACTAGAGAGGCTCGTCGAGATGAATTTTATCATCTGAAGCAAGGATCTTTGACTGTAGCTCAGTATGAGTCGCAGTTCAACCGACTCTCCAAGTTCGCACCATGACTAGTAAGCACAGAGGAGGATAAGTTGTACAAGTTTACCCGAGGATTGAGGTTTTCTCTGCAACAGAGTCTGATGCCAGTGAGAGTAACGACTATGGCGGAAGCAGTCGAAGTTGCAACCCGAATCGAAAGTGGGATGACACGTCTGGGACAGGCGAAGGAGCGCACCGCTGGTAAGTTTAAGAGAACCGCACAAAACCTATCATCCAGACCACCCCAGAAATTTCAACGCAAGACTTCTGGCCAGAACACCGAAAAGAGGCCTGTGAACAATCTACCGCCCTATCCACACTGTAATAAGATGGGGCATAAACCCGAGGACTGCTGGAAGAAACAAGGGAGGTGCCTGCGCTATGGAGATAATCAGCATCAGACTAGATAATGCCCGAAGTGGGAGACACCAGACAACAATCAGCAGAAAAATGTGGCCAAGAAGGATGATCGCAAGGGCAAAGGGAAAGCACCAGCGAGAGTTTTTGCCTTAGATGGACAAGAAGCTCCTAATGCAACAGACGTGGTGGAAGGTACATTTCTTGTGTCAAACCACTCTGCGCATGCATTATTAGATCCAGGATCATCACATTCTTTTGTTGCACCCCATTACGCACAAAAACTGAATGTATGTATGGAATCACTGCCTGTAAGCTTAGAGGTGTCCACACCTATGGGTGCAAGCGAGGAAACGGATTCGGTATTTAGGAATTGTGAAGTTGTAATTGAGGGTCAATGCTTCCCTGCTGACCTAATACTTCTTCCCATACTTGAGTATGACCTCATACTTGGTATGGATTGGCTATCTAAGAGCTATGCACAACTCGATTGCCATTCTAAGATAGTTCGATTCTGCAAACCCGAACACCCTGTAGTTGAACTACACGGGAGTGCTAGAATTAACTCAGACCCAATTATATCATCTACGAAGGCAAGAAAGGCCATTTCAAAGGGAGCAACGGGATATCTAGCTTTTGTCTTGAACAAACCTAAGAGCAAAATGAAGATTGAATCAATACCAGTAATATCATAATACCCCGATATTTTCCCCACGGAACTCACTTCTCTACCTCCAGATAGGGAAGTTGAATTTAACATAGATATCTTTCTAGGGAAGGCACCTGTGGCTAGAACGCCATATCAAATGGCCCCACTGGAACTGCAAGAAGTGAAGGTTCAGTTGCAGAAATTTCTAGAGGTTGGATTTATCCGGCCAAGCATATCCCCTTGGGAAGCACCAGTGCTATTCGTAAAGAAGAAAGATGGCACGCTAAGATTGTGCATTGATTACTGAGAACTTAACAACATTACAGTTAAGAACAAGTATCCAATTCCTAGGATCGACGAACTATTCGACCAACTACAAGGAGCGATAGTTTACTCCAAGTTTGGTCTTCAGCAGGGATACCATCAATTGAGGATCAAAGAGAATGACATACCGAAGACTGCCTTTCAAACTAGGTATGGTCATTATGAATTTGTGGTAATGCCTTTTGGATTGACCAACGCACCGGCTGCATTTATGGATTTAATGCACCGCGTATTCCGACCATATTTGGATCAATTTGTAGTGATATTTATTGACAACATACTCGTTTATTCCAAGTCGGATCAGGAGCATGAAACCCACCTGAGGTTGGTGCTAGAGACGCTAAGGAAGCATAAATTGTACGACAAATTCATCAAGTGTGAATTCTGGTTAAGAGAAGTAGCATTCTTAGGGCATATAATATCGGGATAAGGAATTGCAGTAGATCCATCAAAGGTGGAAACTATTCTGGACTAGAAGAGGCCAGAAACGGTCACTGAGATTCGGAGCTTTCTTGGACTTGTGGGTTACTACCGCAAATTCATTAAAGACTTCTCTAAAATCGCAGGACGAGTAATGAGGCGGCCTTTAATGAAGCCAGATTGGGCTGGGTTGAGAATTTTCGGAAGAAAACGGCCTTGTTGATTTTTATGTCCGTCGAGGACACGTGATGTTGGGCTCTGGCCCTGTGAATTGTTGGCGGTTTTCTATTTGCGAAAACAAAACCATTGGGATGTGACCTCTGTTGATTTTGGAAAGATAAGGATTCGGTAATCCTAAATTGTTTTCTATTGAAACTCTCGATGGCATTTTAAACCGTCTTACAAATTGCTTCCCTTTATTTGTGATCTTTCGGTTTTGGAATGTTTTACCCAAACTCTTGCCTCGGGAAGTACTTTTTCGTTACGTTTGGATCTTTGAGGATTCTTGGTTATTGTTATTCGTGGAATATGAATTGTATGGCTCGTATTTGCACTTTGTTCTTGCACTAGCAAAATAGTGGAGTTTTGCTAACCCCCAAGTATTCGGGGGGTGGATGTCTGTTTTTGCATTCAGGTTTGGGAGCATAACACAGGGTCAGCACGAAGGATGATGAAAGATGAACGATACTAATCACACGAGGATCTGTATGATGTCTTTGATTTAGTTATAGTTTATTTTTCCGCTGCAGTATTCTTTCCCGTTGTACGGGAGTGTGTTGTATTCGA
This sequence comes from Orobanche coerulescens, assembly GCA_033398695.1. Classification (NCBI taxonomy): domain Eukaryota; kingdom Viridiplantae; phylum Streptophyta; class Magnoliopsida; order Lamiales; family Orobanchaceae; genus Orobanche; species Orobanche coerulescens. The sequence continues at coordinate 153,719 of JAWKAU010000209.1, forward strand.
CCCCTACGTGGGCATGTAATTGTAATATCCGGATTTATTACGGTGTATTTTATCTGTATTCAACCCTGTATTATTCGGATTTGTGGTTTTGATTATTGGAGTATGATATTTCTTGCATTGATATCATTGTACACAAGTATAGAAACATGCAAAATTTCTCATGCAAACTCGTGATAGCGCACGCTAAGAATGTATCTTAACGCGCGTTATCGGGCTACTATTAGCGCATGCTATGAAGGTAGGAGTTGCGTGCGCTAAGAACTCAATTATTGAGCGGGACGACTAGCACATGCGCCAGCCGGGACATGGGTCCGGATAAGATTCCCGCGGACGAACCCGGACAATTCTGAAGTCAACTCTTATTAGCGCACGCTAAGAATAGCTTAGTAGCGTGCGCTAACTTTTTAAAATGCAGAATATTATAAATGGGACAACAACCGTTTTGGCTTTCATTTCTTTCGCCCATTCTTCATCCTTGAGAGTTCAGAGAGCTGAAATAATCCTCCTACACACTTAGAACACATCTTCTTGGTGTTTGTATATTGGTTATCACTTGGGAGTATTCATTGAAGTGGAATAGCACCTTGGAGTGGCATACAACCAACCGGAGTCGGATTCTACCTTACGGTTCAGTGATGTTTTGGCCGGGTCCATTTGTCTGTTGTTTATTGGTTATTTCAATAAGTACTCGAGTACGAAGTCAATTATGTTGAATTTGAATTTGGTGATGTATTATTGAGTTCTGTTGAACAATTGTACTATTTTTTGTATTTGGTCAGAACTGTTGTGTCGTAATTTCGTCATTCCCATTCGTTAGTACCTTTTAATGCCTGTTCAATTCTTCAGCCTTGTAAATCCTTACGTAAAGGATTTACGGCGCTGTAATATTCCTGAATATATCGGGGGTGTTACAGTAATGACTTTGAGTTCTATGTATTTACTGAAAGACCAAATCGGTCTACTGAGTCATTTTAGCCTTAAAAGCATTGTTGAGACGTTCTATGTTGTTACCAGCATGGTAGATTTTTGAGGAAAGGTTCTACGGCGTGTAATATCCCTGAGCGGATTGGGGGTGTTACAGGAATAACAAGGGAAATGATATAATACATCTAAATAATCATCAATCCATCACAATCCTAAGTTAAATCGGATTAAACGGATGAAAACAACCAAAACACCCAAATTCCCCAAAACTAGATTTCTAGAAAATCTGACCTGATTCACTCGATCAAGGGTTGTTATAGGATGGATGATTGATGATATGAACTCCAAGACTTCATGGATTTGTTGTATGACAACATGTCTCCACGCCCAAGAAGTCTCCAGCCGCGGAAGAGGAAGAACGAAGTGAGAAAAATGGTGAAAAAAAACGTCTGCTGGCCTTAAATAGGGTGACTATCGGCCACATAACGTACGTAATCGACCATGGCTTACGGCCGTAACCGGCCATGGCCGAACCAACTGCCCCAAATCTGCCGGCCCATTACGTACGTTACCGTACAGGGCCTTACATACATAACCGGCCATTGCGGCCGTAACTGCCGGGCCATAGCGGTCGTTACTCGGCCAGGTCCTGCCATCCGGGACTCGGTCGATCCGACGGTCCGAAAAATCCTGAAACTCAGACCTGAATGTAAACCAAAAACACGGTTATGAAGTACTCGCAAAGACAAATCTAAGCGCTAAGAGAACACACGATTATGACGACCCGAGGGTTCGAATTTCGACAACGGAAAGTAATTTCCCCAAACTTTAGAAAATTACGAAAATGGCCCAAAACGTCCGAAATACATGATACACGATCGAAACACCAAGTCGAAGCTCGCAACATGAATAATAACATTAAATGAACTTACGAGAAACTCGAAACAACAGTTTCGGATGAGATTCGCAAGAATCGAACTCAAGTGCGGAAAAACCGCTTAAGAACACAGAACTCAACAAAACGATACCGAAACGAACTCGGATGACAAAAAGTGCAGAATTAAATACTCTCGAAATTACGAAACAATCACGAGCGAGTCGTCAAAACAGGCTCCCATCGAAAAAAAAGAAAATCACCGAAATCCGAAATTGCGGGTATTACATTCTACCCTCCTTAAAAGAAGTTTCGTCCCGAAACATAAAACAAGTAGGGAGAAGCAAAATCCCGCCAGGAAAACTCAACGATGTTCACAAGAATCGAAAAACTCGCGCCCAACGACGAAACATTACAAGCAACGCAAAGGAATATACGGCGTGAAAACACGCTCCACGACGACCAACACAACGCCACCGATACAGACAACAAGTGACGAGCGTCATCAAACAGATAATACAATCAAGTTGATCATCCGAACAATCGCAAAACACAACGAACGAAAGCAGGTCCCTACCCGGTCAAACATCAATCGAACATACCCACAAGTTATCGTGACATCGCACTCGCAAGTGACGATTCTCGGAGCCCTCTCCAGACCTACCCGAATTGATAACCTTGTAGTCAAATCATACACACTGGCTATACTCGCAAGTACATGCCGCCGGAGTCCTCACAGGTCCCTACCCGGTCAAACATCAATCGAACATACCCACAAGTTATCGTGACATCGCACTCGCAAGTGACGATTCCCGGAGCCCTCCCCAGACCTACCTGAATTGATAACCTTGTGGTCAAATCATCAATGCATATAGTTCACAACAAGGGTTTCACATTTGCCACAATCACAAACACATCAAATCATGAGTTAATGCAACCAACACTTTAGCAAAACACCAAGTCAAACCATAACACACCGAAAAGAGATAATATGTGTATATATATTATCAAAGCATAACAACAACAACAACAACAACAAGCGAATTCATAGGGTTCACTTAATCATTCACGGGGCACAATATTCACAAAACACATGCATTTTGAAAGTGAGCCCTTAACGAGGCTAAACCGAATATTTTGAAAGTTCAAATCAAACGATCAAACAAACACATAGAGACGATCACTAATTATCATATTCGCAAAACAAAAATTGTATGGACAAGAAACTTGCCTCGAAATCGGCATGCAAGTAGTCCGACGAACACGGCTCAACCGGGAAGCTACGAAACGCCAGATGCCATTGAAAAGGAAGACGACGACGAACGGAAGGGTTCAACATGGTTTCTTCGCAAGAAACTCGACCCTAACATCATATAATTAATAAATCAACGATCATACGAGGAATAATAATCTTAGAACGTCCAAAAAACCCTCTATGACATTCTACCGGACACCTTCAAGACGTCGATCAAGAACTCGACCAAAACAACGAATCGATACGATCCAACCATGGAATAACAAGGGAAATGATATAATACATCTAAATAATCATCAATCCGTCACAATCCTAAGTTAAATCGGATTAAACGGATGGAAACAACCAAAATACCCAAATTCCCCAAAACTAGGTTTCTAGAAAATCTGACCTGATTCGCTCGATCAAAGGATATTATAGGATGGATGATTGATGATATGAACTCCAAGACTTCATGGATTGATTTTCCAACAACATCTATCCATGATAACCACACCTCCAACCGCGGAAGAGAAGGAAAAGAATGAGAAAAATGGTGAAGAACCCGTCTGCAGGGCCTTAAATAGGCTGCCTGCCGGTAGAGTTACGTACGTAACCGGCCATGGCCGAGACACTGCCCAAAAATGCCGGCAGTGTTACGTACGTAACCGGCCAAGGATTACGCACGTAACCGGCCTTACGGCCGTAACTGCCGGGCCCTTACGGACGAAACTTGGCCAGGGGTGGCCTGGCCCCAACCTGCCCGGCCATGACTCGGCCGGGGCCAACTCCGACGGCCCGAACGACCCCGAAACCCAAACCTGAATACGAATCGAAGATACGGTTACGAAGTACTTGCAAAGACGAATTCGAGCACTAAGAGAACACACGATTTCGACCACCCGAAGGCTCGAAATTCGACAACGGAAAGTAATTACCCCAAACTTTGGGAAATTACAAAGATGGCCCAAAACGTCCGAAATACATGATACACGATCGAAACACCAACCCGAAGCTCGCAACATGAATAATAACATTAAATGAAATTACGAGAAACTCGAAACAACTGTTTCGGACGAGATTCGCAAGAATCGAACTCAAGTGCGGAAAAACCGCTTAAGAACACGGAACTCAACAAAACGATACCGAAACGAACTCGGATGAGAAAAAGTGCAGAATTAAATACTCTCGGAATTACGAAACGATCACGAGCGAGTCGTCAAAACGGGCTCCCGCCTAAAAAAAAGAAAATTACCGAAGTCCGAAATTACGGGTATTACATTCTGCCCTCCTTAAAAGAAGTTTCGTCCCGAAACTTAAAACAAGTAGGGAGTAGCAAAATCCCGCCAGTAAAACTCAACGATATTCAGAAGAACCTAACAACTCACGCCCAACGGCGAAACGTTATAAGCAATGCAAAGGAATATACGTCGTGAAAACACGCTCCACGAGGACCAACACAACGCCACCGGTAGAGACAACAAGTGACGAGCGTCATCAAACAGATAATACAATCAAGTCGATTATCTGAACAATCGCAAAACACAACGAACAAAAATCAACACGATTGACCAACCTAATGGTACATCAATCAACACACGAGCCAATCGCTGAACAAATACGGAATTCTACCGCCCAAGGGTTGGAAGATCGAATACGATACTAATTTTCCGAACTTAAGGAAATTAGGAAGGAGTCTGAATGCTCAACAATGACGAAACGGGGTCAACAAAAACTGAACAATCAATGATCGAACCACAACGATCGAGACAACAAAAATCGAACAATCATGTTCGGATCACGAAGAACAATAAGGTTCAACCGACAACTCTAAGGTTCACATCTCGACTCGAGACAAAACATGACCCGGTGAAAACAACAAGATGTGCACTCACATAAGATCCACAGGAATGGGAATAGCAATTGAAAAGTCACAACGACAAACGAGAAATTTCGAAACAATACCACCCTCGTTCGATCAACAAAAGCAAGGGACAGGGCAAGCTCAGAAAATGTTAACGAACATAAACGAGTCGACAGAGTCAAAAACACAGAAGTTCCAAATCCGATCTACTTCGAATAAAAGAACTTAATTTCCGAAATTCAGAACAACAATGTAAGGAAATAACATAACATACAACGATAGACCACGCCCCTCAGGGACTCCTCGGAGCTGGTCCTGATATGAATACTCAAGTCCGTGCCTCGGAAGGCTCGGTAATCAACTCACAAAACTGAACATGATGTCCCTCGAGTCCGCACTTGAAACGCATCACAAGCGAGGAAGGACAAATTGCACATACATTCCCCCGGCACATCACGGTTGAAATGCCTCGGCTCGGCATACCGAAATACAAATGCTAGATACCATGGAACATAACACCGCAAAACAACATACCGGAGATGCCAACTCAGCATAACATATCAACGCATACAAAAATCACAACAACAATGGCATCGTTCGAAGATTACAACGGCTCGAACGATAGCCAGCACACAATCACAAACATCATGAAACAATCACCCATGTGCATAAACGCACAAAAATCCAAGCTTTAACAACTCACACTCGTGCGACAACACGCTAATCACCACGAGGGGATAAACAGTAAACACTAGTTCACACCTCTCACAGAGGGCTAGTACAACAAATGCGTGGCAACGCCTCGACGTTCATGCCACCAATTCGATCATACTCGTGAGCAAACATCATAACGACAACGCGAACATCATAAATACATACCCAGCCCTCAAACGGGAATGGATAGGTTTTAAAAACAAAAACCTCCTTTTGAAAATAATTTAGAAAAACAACGGTTAATCTTGAGTATCACCTTTAAAAAAAAAATACAAACGTGAAACACCGTTATCGAAATTTTGGAGAACCATTTCGCATTTGATAAAAAGGAGGACACTTTCTCTTAGTGAAAAAATTTCAGAATATTCGACCCTAGGGTCTAAGTAAAAGTGTTTCTAAAATATTGAAAATATCTCAAAACATTTTGGTCCTCGAGGTAGAAGAATTTTGAAATATATTGTGGCACCTTGGATGTACCACGAGAAAATAATTCATTTTAAAAGTACGTCTCGAAATTTATTTTCTAAGATACTCAAGGTTTTCAAAGATAATTCAATCGGCTAGAATGCCCAAAAATTTCAGGTAATCACACGGAACATTATAGCATCGTGGGTCCCGCGCCGGAACCCACCAGGCTAAAAACCATTTACAAAAACGCCAAAAGGCCGATGACGGTAATATTTCAAAAACTCACAAAAGCTATTTACAAAATACTAAATACCGTCATAAGAATTTCGCCAAAAAGATCAAGGCCATAATGCCAAAAACTCGGTTAAGGGAATCGGTTTTCGAAATAAAACTCAGTCGGTAAAATATCGAAAGCCATTACAAAAGAACTCACGCACGGATAAAAGAAATACAGTCCAACATGCACAATCCAGCAACACTACTTCTCATATGAACGAAATATGAGAGCCAAATAACCACATATCACGAAAACAAAATCTATAAGAGGATTCCGTCAATTAACTCATAATCATACCTGTAACTCGCATCAGACGAGGCACAAAAACAAAGAAGGGAGACTTACATCCACAGGTCGCACGAAGATAATGATCGCCCCACGATAATAATCACGACCAACAAACTCAGATGACGCGTTGCGACACGACTCAGTCAGATAAAATCTGACGAGACAAGACTCAAACAACACGACCTGACCCGACAGCCTAGGTTTCCACAACCTAAACTCCAATACCATTTATGTAACTCCCCCAATCCGCTCAGGGATATTACACGCCGTAGAACCTTTCCTCAAGGATCTACCAGGCTGGTAACAACAAAGGAACAACTCGACGATGCCTTTAAGGCTACAATAACTCAGTAGACCGACTTGGTCTTTCAATAAAAACATACAACTCAATTACAATTCATGCCCACGCAGGGGTCAAAATATAATTACTCCCGTACAACGAGGAAAAATTACTGCAGCGGAAAATAAAGTACAACTGAACCAATTCTCAACGTACGGTTCCACATGTGATTAGTATCGATCATCTTTCATCATCCTTCATTCCGACCCTGTGCCACGCTCCCTGAAACCTGAATGCAATACAGACATCCACCCCCTGAATAGTTGGGGGTTAGCAAAACTCCACTATTTTTCTAGTGCGACTACAAAGTATAAGTACGAGTCATACAATTCAAATTTCAAGAATACGATAATCAGGAATCCTCAAAGATTCAAAAACAACGAAATGAATACTTCCCGAGGCAAGAATTTGAGTAAAACTTTTCACATCCGAAAGATCACAAATAACGAGAACAATTTGCAAAACGGTTTAAAATACCCTCAGGAGTTTTAATAGAAAACAACTTTGGATTATCAAATCCTTCTCTTTCCAAAATCAACAGGGTCACAACCCAAAGGTTTTGTTTTCACACATAGAAAACCTTCAACAATTTACAGGGCCAAAACCCAAGTCACGTGTCCTCGGCGGACATAAAATCAACACAACATAATCACATACAAGCATCGCCTAAGACAGGGACGAAGCCACAAATCCCACTCAGGCCTCTAAGGACCCTCCCGAGCTGGCCACAATCGTAAAACAAATCACGCACACGCATCGCCTAGGACCGGGACGAAGCCAAAAATCCCACTCGAGGCCTCTAAGGACCCTCCAGAGCTGGCTAGCGAAACAAACTCAAACCACCCATAAGTTATCTTGACATCGTACTCGCAAGTACCGATTCTCGGAGCCCTCTCCAAACCTACCCGATTAGATAACCTTATGGTCAAATGATACACACTGGCTGTACTCGCAAGTACACGCCGCCGGAGGCCTCACAGGTCCCTACCCGGTCAAACATCAATCGAACATACCCACAAGTTATCATGACATCGCACTCGCAAGTGACGATTCTCGGAGCCCTCTCCAGACCTACCCGAATTGATAACCTTGTGGTCAAATCATACACACTTGCTGTACTCGCAAGTACACGCCGCCGGAGGCCTCACAGGTCCCTACCCGGTCAAACATCAACCGAACATACCCACAAGTTATCGTGACATCGCACTCGCAAGTGGCGATTCTCGAAGCCCTCTCCAGACCTACCCGAATTGATAACCTTGTGGTCAAATCATCAATGCATCGAGTTCACAACAAGGGTTTCACATTTGCCACAATCACAAACACATCAAATCATGAGTTAATGCAACCAACACTTTAGCAAAACACCACGTCAAACCATTACGCACCGAAAAGAGATAATATGTGTATATATTATCAAAGCATACCAACAAAAACAACAACAAGTGAATTCATAGGGTTCACTTAATCATTCACGGGGCACAATATTCACAAAACACACGCGTTTTGAAAGTGAGCCCTTAACGAGGCTAAACCGAATCTTTTGAAAGTTCAAATCAAACGATCAAACAAACACATAGAGACGATCACTAATTATCATATTCGCAAAACAAGAATTTTATGGACAAAAAACTTGCCTCAAAATCGGCACGCAAGTAGTCCGACGAACACGGCTCAATCGGGAAGCTACGAAACGCCCGATGCCATCGAAAAGGAAGACGACGACGAACGGAAGGGTTCAACATGGTTTCTTCGCAAGAAACTAGACCCTAACATCATATAATTAATAAATCAATGATCATACGAGGAAGAATAATCGTAGAATGTCCGAAAACCCCTCTATGACATTCTACCGGACACCTTCAAGGCGTCGATCAAGAACTTGACCAAAACAACGAATCGATACAATCCAACCATGGAATAACAAGGGAAATGATATAATACATCTAAATAATCATCAATCCGTCACAATCCTGAGCTAAATCAGATTAATCGGATGAAAACAACCAAAATACCCAAATTTCCTAAAACTAGGTTTCTAGAAAATCTGACCTGATTCGCTCGATCAAAGGATGTTATAGGATGGATGATTGATGATATGAACTCCAAGACTTCATGGATTGATTGTCCAACAACATCTATCCATGATAACCACACCTCCAGCCGCGGAATAGAAGGAAAAGAATGAGAAAAATGGTGAAGGACCCGTCTGCAGGGCCTTAAATAGGCTACCTGCCGGCAGAGTTACGTACGTAACCGGCCAAGGGCTTACGTACGTAACCGGCCATGGCCAAGACACTGCCCAAAAATGCCATCAGTGTTACGTACGTAACCGGCTAAGGCTTACGCACGTAACCGGCCTTATGGCCATAACTGCGGGCCCTTACAGCCGTAACTCGACCAAGGGTGGCCTGGCCCCAACATGCCCGGCCATGACTCGGTCGGGGCCAACTCCGACGGCCCAAACAACCCTGAAACCCAAACCTGAATACGAATCGAAGATACGGTTACGAAGTACTCGCAAAGACGAATTCGAGCACTAAGAAAACACACGATTCCGACCACCCGAAGGCTCGAAATTCGATAACAGAAAGTAATTACCCCAAACTTTGGGAAATTACGAAAATGGCCCAAAACGTCCGAAATACACGATACACGATCGAAACACCAATCCGAAGCTCTCAACATGAATAATAACATTAAATGAACTTACGAGAAACTCGAAACAACAATTTCGGACAAGATTCGCAAGAATCAAACTCAAGTGCGGAAAAACCGCTTAAGAACACGGAACTCAACAAAACGATACCGAAACGAACTCGGATGACAAAAAGTGCAGAATTAAATACTCTCGGAATGACGAAACGATCACGAGCGACTCGTCAAAATGGGCTCTTGCCAAAAAAAGAAAGAAAATTACCGAAGTCCGAAATTGCGGGTATTACATGTACTAGCATCGTTTTACTAACCCCTTAGGGGGTGGACATTTGTTTTGATGTTCAGGTAGCCAAGGAGAAAACAGCCACAGTACCGACATGACGACGAAAGGGCTCAGTGATGTTTATTGTTGTTGTGACTTGTCTTTCTGGTTCATTTTTAATACTCGAGTACGCGTGTCTTATTAATATTTTGAGATGGTTGTAATAATGGACGCATTTGATCTGTTTGAACCGGTTTTGTATTTGAACTTTAATGGTACTGTTGTATTATTTTTACATTTCTTCAAATTAGCCATGTAAATTCTTACTTAAAGGGTCTACGGCGCTGTAATTATTCCGAATATCTCGAGGTGTTACAGTTTAACCCGCCAAAAAATGGGTTAGGGCCGATATTTCCTAGCCCGTTTAAATTCGGGCTTTTTTGTCCCGGACCGTTTAGCCCGAAGCCCGTTAGGGCTAGCCCGAAGCCCGCTAGGGCTAGCCCGAAGCCCGATATATATATATATATATTATTAATTTCAACTTATAGTAATACTATATTTATATAAAATATATAATATATATTAATATTATATGTAATATATATTAATATTATATATAATATATATTATTACTGTATTTGTTAATATAGTGTGTGTGTGTATATGTATATACATAAAAGTGTATTTTTTGTTATATTTATCATAGTATATTTGTTACTATATATATAAAATATATTGTTACTATTTTTTTTTGATTTATGACTTATAAAAAAATAAAAAATAGATTTTTAAATATTTAGCCCGTTTAGCCCGTTTAGCCGGAAGCCCGTTAGGGTTAGGGTTAGGGCCGATAGTTCCTAGCCCGTTTAAATACTGGCTTTTTTGGCCCGGACTGTTTCGCCCATAGCCCGCTAGGGCTGGCCCGGAACCGTTAGGGCTAGCCCGTTTAACATCTCTACTAATAAATGATTTTTCTGCAAAAATTCTATTCCCTGGAAAAAATGTGTTGGTGAAAAGAGCTACACATTAACAAACTGTGTGAAAGCTATCACTAAAAGGTATGTAGATTATAAGCAGATTTAAATTAATTGGTGGCTGAATTTCAATACACTCAATTGAACAATCACAATATTTGATAATGCCGATGAAATTCTTTTTCTTATTGAGTCGAAAAATAAACGAGTGATCGAGAGCAACCATTAAAGGGAGTCGTGTGTGTCATGAGTGGGAAAGAAATAATTAACCTTTTTGGGGGGCAAACCTTGCATTTTGGAATTACAAAAATAAAACCGTGTTTTAACTTCAAAATCATTAGTAGATTTATTTTGAATATTGATTCATTTCTATCTACTGTATAAGGTTGCTTGTTGTGTATTAATGGCAGTTTGATCTCTTTTTCTATTAATATATAATTATTTTTCTTAATTTATGTGTGTATTTTTTTTTATTTTGTGTCTTATTTTTTTATTTTGAGCGTGAATAATAAAGAGTATTGCTCGGGACTAGCAAGAATTCAAGTTTGGGGGTGTGATAAGTGTCAGTTTTATACACTTATCCGTGATTTGTATTGATACATTTCACCCATAATTATGAGCTAGTCTACTCGTTTTTACTTTAAATTAATTAGTTTTTAATAATTTTATTTTTATAGGATGAAGATGTAAATTTAGCCTTAATCGGATTGAATTACTGATTTACTCAAGAAATAGAATGTTTATAAAATATTCTCTTTATTGAGTTTTTATGTATTCATGTTGTAGAGTTTTTCGATACGAGTTCGGCAGTCTTTTCGGATTCAAAATCAGAGTTATATATCAAACGTTATCATCCGGAGAAGATTTGGGCCGAAAACGCAAAAGTCTAAGAAATTTTGGGCTGAAAATGAAGTCTGAAACTCCATACGGGCATAACATTTGAAAGTTACGGCCGTAACTCACACAGCAACTAATGTGCAAAAAGCCGAAGAAAAGTTACGGCCGTAACATCTGAAAGTTACGGCCGTAAGTCCTCATAGTTACGGCCGTAACTCCTGAAAGTTACGGCCGTAACTCTTGACAGATTTTGATCATTTTTAAATCTTTTATAATTTTGGTCTATTATTGAGGGGATGACAGACCTTGATCCGATCTAATGTAATAATGCTGGAGTTTTGGAGCTATTAGATGACTTTAGGTGTATAAATAGACCCCTTAGATCCATCATTTAGGATCATTCATCTTATATTTTTCATACTTTGTAATATTTTTCTTTGTGTGAAGAACACACTTGGGTTCTTGAGAGTGTATGTAATAGTGATTTAGCTTATGTTGTTGAGGGAGTTTATTGCTTCATTCTCCTTTATCTACTAAGGGAGTTGGGATCAATTCTTTCCCTTTTTCAACTAATAATGACCACTCAAGCTTGTAATATGTTGAATAAACCCTTCATGGGCTAAGTTATCCTTATTTGGGATTATAAACAAGGTTTGTCATGTATTTTAAGTTTGTATAAAGATCTATTATAGATTACTTATTATTGTGTGTGATTTTCATTGTTTTACCAATCTTTATTTATTTGGCCAATAAATTATGATATTTATGGTCTTCATATGTTTCGAAAGAAAATATGTTTGATTAGTTGTTCTAGGGGATAGAAATATACCTCTAAACCTTAGATGATTCTTTGAGTTATTTTCATAAAACCTAATGATATGTATTGAATACAATCAACATAGAAATATAGTGGATTGATTCAATATATAAGGGGCGTTTTGAAATTCGAAAGAGGAACCGTCTTTTTGAGGAAAATCGAATCTACACAACATAATAAGTAAATTCATCTTATGATCTCCTATACATCTTCTATAACTAATGATGAAATAAGTTTGTAATCCCAACTATTTCATTTCACCCTTTTATTAATCTATTATTAATCTTTCATTTCCTTTAATTTTAGAACTATTATTGCATATTCCTTGCAATTGGAAAACCAAACTCTTCAAGTGTGTGTTTCACTCATCTTAATCCCTATAACAAATAGATAAAGTGTATAATTCAATATATAACCTAACTTCCTCGTGGGATCGATAAACCGGACTCAAAAAGTACACTCACTACTTGATACGATATCGTGCACTTGCGATAGTTACATAAAAGACGTGTCAAGTTTTTGGCGCCGTTGCCGGTGAAGTACTAATGTTATTTTTGAAATCTTACATTGTAAACTATTGTTATAGATACGATTTCTCGATGTTGTAACTTAGTACTCAATTGTGTTTGTCAGGTCATGTGGCGGATAACGGCACTCCGTGACTATTAAAGTCGGATTTTTCAGTTTCCCACAACAACTAATATTTGTAAATATTTTCTCCCTTTATTTTTATTTTACTTTTTTATCATGGAAGAAACTTTGAATAGCATTGAAAAGAGATTTCCCTTTCTTCGCAAAAAAGTCATTTTAAAAATTTACAAGACAATACTTGAAAGGATGAGGTTGTTTATGAATAAAAGTATACCTTTTGACATTAGATTCATTATTGAAGCCAAAGTGAGAATAGCATGTGAATTCACTGAAATACCTACTAGATTTTTACCAGGGCTTGGAAAAAGTTCATATGCCAAGAAACGACGAGCAAAGATAATAGTCGTTTGCTATAAATGTTCTAGATGGAACTGTAGTTTAAAATGTCGATCTTTAAGAATTCCATCTACAAACAGAGAAGATAAAATTTAGTTCATTAAGGATGGTTTGAATAAAGAGAATTTAGATAATATCGAAATTTCTCTTAACACGCATCCTAGTGAACTCGTACATTACGAAATTCGATGTTTCTGGAATAAATTCAAACCAGAATATGAACAACGTCTTGGGAATCTGACGTTAAAAGACCCAGTTTGCCAATTTGTAAGAAAATTGGATCGGAAGCTTCTCCCCGACTCATTGAAGGCGTTTAAGCCGTTTCTGAATGTAAAATCAGAGGAAGATGTGACCCACAATCACAACTACTGTACATACACATAAGTATCTTTTATTTTTGTTGTATGGTGAGATTTTCTGAATAAAAAAAGTGATACGCAATAAATGCATTCCTTATTCTATTGAGTAGTTGAAGCGCAATTAACGCAATCACAGATTTGTTAAAAAAAATTACCTTATTTTTTTTCTATAAATAAACATTGTGCTTGTTTCTATTATTCATCCCTCAAATTTGTACTTTTCTCTTTATCTATCAAATAAGTTTCTTTTCAAAAATAGAATCATCATCTTCCACAAAGAGATTTAACTCAGTCTGTATTTTTGGTGGAGCTAGTTATGGAACAGAGGCATGCTTTACTGAAGTAGCTCACAACTTGGGTCGTACCTTAGGATAAAAATGCATTTATGTAGTTTACGGAGGAGGAAGTCTACGATTAATGGGACGCGCTGCTGCTTTTGCCTATATGGAAGGAGTAAAAGTGTTGGAAATAATTCCAAAACCTCTGGCTGAAAGTAAAATCACCGAGGCAACTATTGGAGATGAGTTTAGAGCTGTAAATATGCAAGATCGCACTCACATGATGAATAATTCTGACGCCTTTATCACCCTTCCCGGTGGTTTTAGCACTCTTGAGGAACTTTTTCATGTAGTTACCATAGCCCAGCTAAATGTTCATAAAAAATCGATAAGTCTGCTTAATGTCAATGGTTTCTTTGATTGTTTACTATCTTTCATCGACTACTCTGCTGATAGAGGTTTTATTTCCGAGCGTGCTAAATGAATCATAGTCGTTGCAACAACACCAGAAGGACTAATCAATAAACTCATTGAATTTGTTCCTTAACCAGATCCAGCTCTAGCTAATATTGTCTGGATGGAAGATTTTACCCTGAGAAAATGCAAAGTGGATTCATTCCTCTCCCTTTGATAACCCATATTGGACCTATTGTTATTTTTACTTTCTGTCGTGTGTAAAAATTGTGCTAAATGATGGCAGCTTAAGGAGTTTCTTTTTGATCTCTTGATGCGCATCTATTCACGATATATGTATTGTTATTTTTATTGCTGTAATTTTTATTATTTGTTTTTAGTAAAATCATTGATGGCAGCCTAAGGTGACTCTTCGGACTTTCCTGAAGCGCATCTTAAAAATTGTGTTATACTTCCGGGTATATTTTTTTATTTTTTTTCTTCTGTTGCTTGCCGCGTATATTTTTTTTCTTGCCGACCCAAAAAGGTGTTAGCTCAAGCATCAACTTTCATAACATGGAGTACTCTGCTTTTCTCCCTTGCTTTTTATTATAATTTTTATGGATTACTAAACACAGCCCTAAATTACTAGACACCACCCTATAATATTACCTTTTTGCCCTTAATTCATATTAATCAGATTTGTAATCCTAATTTGACAATACTTTTCTCTCTAAAGACCCCACCAGATGCAGCCGCACCGCCGCCACACCATCGCCGCACAACCTCCGTTCACCGCCATATCACCGCCGTCGTCCGCCGCCATGACCGGATAAGGAAAAGCTCCAGTAACTATTTTTTTTCGTTTTACTGTTTCTTTGGCCGCGGCCGCCGTGTCGGAGTGCACGACAGAGGCCGCGACCATTATTTTGTGACAGGCATCCGACGATGACGCCTGGCCATGGCACAGGCGTCCGCCGATTCCGCCTGTACATGGTGTAGGCGTCCATGGCGGATGCTCAGTCGGTGGAATAGACGTCTACGTCGGACATCAAAACCGTGCACAAGCGTCCAGATCGGACGCCTAGCCGCTGGAGTAGGCGTATGTTTCAGACGCTTGAACCATGGTCGTGGCGTCCAGACCAGATGCCCCTGCCTTGGTTCAGGCGTCCTGTCCGGACGCCCCAGTCATTTTTTTGGAAAAAAATAACATTTTCAATTAATAATTAATAATGTGTATTGTTTGTATGATTATTATTTATTAGTTGTATTGTTTGCTAAATGCAGATGAGAGGAGGAGCGGGCAAATCTATGCCGCTAGTCACAGAGTTGATGGGTTCTGGAGCGCGTCACACCAGAGCTCGTGGTGTTGATGCTTCCGTTCGTAGACAGCGGGAGGCAGAGCGTAGGGGATTCGAGGACGTACCTTTTATTGATTTTGGTACTGAGGATTCGAGCGAGTATTATTCACACGATGAGGCCGACGATCACGAGGGCAGTGATGATTCTTCTTCATTTTCGTGCTGGGTTCGGAAGGGGAGTGTAATACCCGAATTTTCAGTATGAATTTTTCGCGTTATTTTATCTAAGATATACTGGATAGCTTGGTGTCTATACTGTAACACCCCCAAATCCTATTGGGTTATTACAGTTCCGTGGACCCCACACCAGGAGATCCACCAGGCAAACATGACTATAATACATTAAATTAAACAACAAGGGAAAATCATAGTCCCTACCATGATATCCGACACAAATTCCGATAAGGAATTTCAACGACAAAAGTGGCCTACATGGCCAAAATGAAATACAACAGCATCCACGAACATCTGTTCGGGTAATACAACACGACAACAACTGACAAGACCGGAGTACACTCCAACTGACTGACCAACAATGAACAACTCGGACTAGTATCGCTCGAATGCCTCGTCGCCAACGTCATGCCCCTGTGTCTCAACTCTCTCCTCGCAAGCACCTAAAACATGAAAACATGTTCCGCCCCACGGTCGGGCCATCCAGATAATGAACATCAAATACATGTATAACATGATATGCATCCAAAGGCGTAATGAAACGCATAATGATAATAATAGTACGAGATGCTCACAAACCAATGTAAGAACCGAGCATTCGTGAAATACTATGCCCACGGCATACTATTAATACTGCTCGACAAAGTTAGAACATAAATGCCCAACGGCGAATCAAAATCCTGAATATCGCAATGAATTACACAACATGAATCCATCAAGAACTGAATTAAACATGAATCACAATGCCCGAAGGCCCCAATGAAATTATCAAGACAATCACAAAGGCACGAAAGCCACTCACCAAGTCACAAATATCACATTCACATGAAACCTAATAGCCCGAAGCTATAATTAATGAGGGCTAATAAGGTCATAACCACGACCGTGACCTACCGAGTTGTAGGTGTTGGGAAGCCAACCGGAGGTTCAAGCCCCAAACTTACCCATAAGGTCATAAACGCGACCGTGACCTACTAAGTTGTAGGTGTTGGGAAGCCAACCGCGAAGGTTCAAGCCCCAAGCTTACCCATAAGATCATAAACACGACCGTGACCTACTGAGTTGTAGGTGTTGGGAAGCCAACCGCGAAGGTTCAAGCCCCAAGCTTACCCATAAGATCATAAACACGACCGTGACTCTTGAGTTGTAGGTGTTGGGAAGCCAACCGCGAAGGTTCAAGCCCCAAACTTACCCATAATAAGCACTAGCCGAGACTAGCCTCCAAAAATATAATAAATCACAAATGACAACGATTCGTAGATTACCGAATTCGTGAGAATGATAGTGTGCTACCTTGAGTCGGCCAACACGATAACAATGATGCAATGGATGATTCCATGAATGATTGAGTGTTTCGATTACCTTAGAACGGCAAATCGATAAGAGTAATATGATGAATGATTGAATATCTCGATTTGCCTTAGAAAGGTCAATTGATAATAATGATATAATGAATGATTGAACATTTCGATTTGCCTGAGAACGCCAATCGATAACAATGATATGAAGGATACCTCGGCACCTTTAATCGGTTACCGACGTCGAAGATGAGAAATGAATACGCTAATGCCTTTAATCGCCAATACAGTTTTAATGACAACTCCAACAGGAATAACAATGATTTCAACGATGTTTTAGATTGACATCTATATGAACAACAATCGATACATCGATACCGCGAACCGGCTATCGACAATGACATTAATAATGAGTATTACAATGCCTTGAATCGGCCGTTAACGAACAACAATGACGTTTGGCAAAATTGCCGGAAGGTATCGTATCGAACGATCTCTTGATATCAATGAATTCATGAAGAGACTAAGTCTCGGAATGATACAACACATCTATACACATACATGATGACATTAGCTCAATGACTAGTACAAGTATAAAACTTGCCTCAAACCGAAGGCGAGGAAGTCCTTCCACGAACAACGCCTTAATAGGTAATACCGGCCACTCGAACAACCTTGAATTACACAAGCACCAACAATTCGCTTAATATATGAATCAAACACGAATATAACGAACTCGAAACGTCGATACGATTAAACTAAGTCCATAGAGGCATTAAATCAAACACGTTGTATCCAAACTCCGATTGTTTACAATCAAACCTTAATATACCAATATCAAATCCCCAAGAAGTGTTTCAAACCAACAAAACATCTCCAAAACGATCAATAATCCGTTATGAATATCCAAAACGTGATTATAACAACAATTAGTCGAAAATCCCCAATTCCAACTCGATTTTCAAGGTGTTCTCGAATAATTCCTCAATAATCCAATGAATCCTTATACAAACTCATAATCATATACATATCCCTTCATATAACATGATTATAACGTCCAAAACATCATATCTCAACACAAAATCGAAGTCCAAAGTGTTGAAGGAATTACCTCTTGATGATCCAAGTACTTCGATCCGATGAAAACGTGTAAAAACGACTATCCAAGCTTCCCAGATGATTGAAGGTGATGAAAAATACACACTCAAATGATAATTGATGAAGAAATCTCTCCCTCAAGATATTCTCTCTCGGTTGCAGGTGAAGAAGATGGAAAAAATGGAATAAATGAGCTCAAAATGCTCAAAAAATGAATTTATAGGGGTTGACTCGGCAGCCAGACTCGACCGTGTCCGCCTGACACGGTCGCGGCGCGCATCCGGCCGGGCAGGACTCGACCGTGTCCGGCATGACACGGTCGTGGCGCGAAGGGGCCTACCGACAAGCTGACCCGTCCGCGGCGCAAGATTGACTCGACCGTGTCCCGCACACGGCCGGCCTCCGGGCGCAGTTACGCCTATCCGGAAGGGTGCGACTCGGCCGTGCTGCACGACACGGCCGGGTCTGAGGCGACATCGCGCAATATCCGACGAGTACGGCACGGGCCGTGTCGGACGACACGGCCGAGTCGCTCGGGCAGTTGATCGCCAAAATTGAAAAAATGAGCGGGTGAGCTAAAACGACCATAACTTTCTCGTCCGGACTCCGATTGACTCACCGCTTTGAACCATAGGAAAGCTAACTCGATGCTCTATAATATTGCAAGATTTAGAATTTTGGAATTACCAAAAATTAATGGTGATCTAACAAAGTCGAACTCATATGAGGAAAGTTGAAACAATGAACAATAACGATACACCACTCGAAGTTTTTCCGAATGGTGAACACGGTGAAAGAATATGATTGATGAATGATTATAAATGAGTGAAAATCCACCGAGTGACAATCACCGAATGAATTTATCAATGATAATGATCGAATTACAACCGGGTATTACATACACCCCTTAAAAGAGTTTCGTCCCCGAAACTAAGGGTCAAACAACTCGGGATAACTCTCTCGCATACTATCCTCGGTTCCCAAGTAGCCTTTTCGACTCCGTGTCTAGACCACTGAATCTTGACCAAAGGAATCGACTTATTTCTCCACTGTTTGATTCGCCGCTCCAACACTCGCATCGACGCTTCTCGCACGAATGATCATCCGCGATTTCGATTTTGTCGAATCAAGTATGTGACTCGGGTTGGCAACATACTTCCGCAACTGAGAGACGTGAAGCACATTATGAATTCGGCTCAATGCCGGAGGCAAAGCCAATCGATAAGCTAACTCGCCTACTCGATCCAAATTTTCAAACGGTCCAATGAATCTCGGACTCAACTTCCCCCGTCTTCCAAAACGGAAAATACCTCGACTTGGTACCTCAACGATTAGAGGTATATCCGACGATGAACTCGCCGCTAACTATGATCTCAGAAGGTCACGAGAATGAAAGTGACTAAAATGAATGATGAATGATAATTGACTATAAATCCGACCAGGATTAAGAATGGCTCACCACGGTGAATTAATAACGTCATGAGTGATAGCTCAAGTGAAATTATTGGAACCGTTGTTCCTCGTGAATTAAATGATTAATTTCATGATGACAAGTCTCAACATGATTGATATATGATGAATGACTTAAGTGAATGAATGAACGACAATGAAATGAATGATTATCCTATTACCGAACAAGAATTAACTTGCTCGAAATCGGAGATGAATGTCCTTACCTCGGGCTCTCGAAGCTGATAGGACCCCTTGAATGAAGCACGAGCTGGAGTAACAAGGTCCTCGAGGCCCTTGAGCTCTCTCGAGATCTACCGGCACTAGAACTCCCGCAGATTTACGAAGGTGTCCCCGCCGCCCACACCGAAAACAAATAACGGCTGCATTGAACACGGGTGCCGCGATGTCCTATTACATCACGCTTAAAGCAAACAACGGTCGAACTAGTGGCCTTAGAAGAGGACGCTCCTCCGCACGAAGACGACTAGAAAATGACTTCTTGGATGACGGGGTCCGATGTCCCTCCGAACGAGCCGGCATTCTAGTCCTCTCACCCGAAGAAACCGAAAGATGCTTCGAGTAAGCTCCTTGATCAAAAGCTCTGCTCCAAGAGCCTTCCCAATGAACTCACTAAGTGAATTACAATTGTGATTGAACAAATGCATCCTCAATGCGGATTTAGCCTCTTGCTAAAATATTTGATCTTATCCGCCTCGACGGATAATCGACGAAGCAAATCAAGTAGTCCCGAAACTTCTCGGAATGGCAATAACACCCTCGTCCTCGACGGGTTCGGGGTTCAAAACCTCGACAACTTGGCTTCACGAAGTGGAGCCGGATAATATCTCTCTAACATGAGGGTCTTGAACTCACTCCAACCACATCGCGATCGGTGGGTTTCACGAAAGCCACCAAGAATAAGCACCCTTACTCAAGTAGTAAGCCGCTACCGCCACTTTACTCTCCTCCGGACACCGAACCATGTCGAAGAGTTTATCAAAATGCTCGAGCCAATGAACAATATCACCTGGTTCCGACGAACCCTCAAAAGTAGGCGGCATCCGACGAGAGATATCGTTAACAATCGATTCACTCCTCCACCGTCCATGAAATGGCACTGCATCCTCATTGCGGTGGACCACGAACCATCGAGGTCCGCATGGTCTCCACTATCCGCGTCATCCGAGTCATCCGGGGCCATCATGCCCTGCATAAATATGAATGGATCAACCCGACACCTTCCGAGTGAGATGCCTCTCGGTGCACGACTCCTGATGCTGAATGGTTATCCGCCGATGAATGAGTAGCCTCGCTATTTGATGAATTAATGATATCCTCGCGTTCGTGTGGGCATGCACACGAGATCCCGGGTTCCGGTCCGCACCGCGCCTCTTCCCTGCGTCCTCGACACTCTATCCATCTTGAAGTAGGAAAGTCACATGATGATTATAGATTCCGCATGAATATCGCATTATGATTACGTTACGTAGTGACAATAATGAGCATACACGCTCTAACACAATGAATGCATTAATGATTTAATGAAATGATCATCGACATTATGTCGAGTATGATAAGACCGTATGAAACATTAAATGAGGTAACATGATTGCTCGATGAAATTCTGAAATGATTACCTTGAACAAGTAAACAAGGTTGAAAATTCGATCCTCAAGATCAACAACTGAACCGTGAGATGGGCTGAATGATTAATGAAGTAACTGAACAATGAGATCGATCAATGAGGAATGATTTAACCGAGCAATGAGATTGGTCGAGCGACGAGTGAATTATCTTAACGATGATATTTAATGAGTGATGAATGAATTAGCTGAACGGTGAGGTTAATTGAGTGATGAACGAAGCAACCGAGTAATTGATATCGATGAATGATGAATGAATTAACCGAGTGATGAATTGGTCGAGTAATGATATTGGTCGAGTAATGAATGAATTATCCGAGTGATGAATTGGTGAGTAATGATATTGGTGAGTAATGAATGAATTAACATAATCGACAAGATCAGCATGACGATTGAGGATTATTAACCGATGAATGAGTTGATCCTTAATGCTTACATAAGCCACACGTGTCCCAAAACAATTAGTCATGAATCAATCATAACACTAATATCACATATAGGTTTCAACAAGGCACGAACAATTAATGACATGATGAATGTATGAACATAAAGAGAATCGAGTCCTTACACAGGTCATACGAAGCTTCGAGGTCTCGCGATACTAGTCTTCACTGACGACGACTCGATGAATGAATGACTCGTGCAGTCGCACTAATATTACGACTCACAAAACCTGACTGACTAGATTGTCATAACCTGACAATCCCACTACTACCGCGACGGTAGGACCACATAACTCACATCTCAGGGTATTACACAACCCAAAGCTCTCATACCATTTCTGTAACACCCCCAAATCCTATTGGGTTATTACAGTTCCGTGGACCCCACACCAGGAGATCCACCAGGCAAACATGACTATAATACATTAAATTAAACAACAAGGGAAAATCATAGTCCCTACCATGATATCCGACACAAATTCCGATAAGGAATTTCAACGACAAAAGTGGCCTACATGGCCAAAATGAAATACAACAGCATCCACGAACATCTGTTCGGGTAATACAACACGACAACAACTGACAAGACCGGAGTACACTCCAACCGATCGACCAACAATGAACAACTCGGACTAGTATCGCCGAATGCCTCGCCGCCAACGTCATGCCCCGTGTCTCAACTCTCTCCTCGCAAGCACCTAAAACATGAAAACATGTTCCGCCCACGGGTCGATCATCCAGATAATGAACATCAAATACATGTATAACATGATATGCATCCAAAGGCGTAATGAAACGCATAATGATAATAATAGTACGAGATGCTCACAAACCAATGTAAGAACCGAGCATTCGTGAAATACTATGCCCACGGCATACTATTAATACCTGTTCGACAGGTTAGAACATAAATGCCCAACGGCGAATCAAAATCCCAGAATATCGCAATGAATTACACAACATGAATCCATCAAGAACTGAATTAAACATGAATCACAATGCCCGAAGGCCCCAATGAAATTATCAAGACAATCACAAAGGCCTGAAAGCCACTCAGCCGAAGCTGTCAAATATCACATTCACATGAAACCGGAATAGCCCGAAGCTATAATTAATGAGGGCTAATAAGGTCATAACCACGACCGTGACCTACTGAGTTGTAGGTGTTGGGAAGCCAACCGCGGAGGTTCAAGCCCCAAACTTACCCATAAGGTCATAAACGCGACCGTGACCTACTAAGTTGTAGGTGTTGGGAAGCCAACCGCGAAGGTTCAAGCCCCAAGCTTACCCATAAGATCATAAACACGACCGTGACCTACTGAGTTGTAGGTGTTGGGAAGCCAACCGCGAAGGTTCAAGCCCCAAGCTTACCCATAAGATCATAAACACGACCGTGACCTACTGAGTTGTAGGTGTTGGGAAGCCAACCGCGAAGGTTCAAGCCCCAAACTTACCCATAATAAGCACTAGCCGAGACTAGCCTCCAAAAATATAATAAATCACAAATGACAACGATTCGTAGATTACCGAATTCGTGAGAATGATAGTGTGCTACCTTGAGTCGGCCAACACGATAACAATGATGCAATGGATGATTCCATGAATGATTGAGTGTTTCGATTACCTTAGAACGGCAAATCGATAAGAGTAATATGATGAATGATTGAATATCTCGATTTGCCTTAGAAAGGTCAATTGATAATAATAATATAATGAATGATTGAACATTTCGATTTGCCTGAGAACGCCAATCGATAACAATGATATGAAGGATACCTCGGCACCTTTAATCGGTTACCGACGTCGAAGATGAGAAATGAATACGCTAATGCCTTTAATCGCCAATACGCTTTTAATGACAACTCCAACAGAATAAAAATGATTTCAACGATGTTTTAGATTGACATCTATATGAACAACAATCGATACATCGATACCGCGAACCGCTATCGACAATGACATTAATAATGAGTATTACAATGCCTTGAATCGGCCGTTAACGAACAACAATGACGTTTGGCAAAATTGCGGAAGGTATCGTATCGAGCGATCTCTTGATATCAATGAATTCATGAAGAGACTAAGTCTCGGAATGATACAACACATCTATACACATACATGATGACATTAGCTCAATGACTAGTACAAGTATAAAACTTGCCTCAAACCGAAGGCGAGGAAGTCCTTCCACGAACAACGCCCTTAATAGGGAATACCGCCACTCGAACAACCTTGAATTACACAAGCACCAACAATTCGCTTAATATATGAATCAAACACGAATATAACGAACTCAAACGTCGATACGATTAAACTAAGTCCATAGAGGCATTAAATCAAACACGTTGTATCCAAACTCCGATTGTTTACAATCAAACCTTAATATACCAATATCAAATCCCCAAGAAGTGTTTCAAACCAACAAAACATCTCCAAAACGATCAATAATCCGTTATGAATATCCAAAAACGTGATTATAACAACAATTAGTCGAAAATCCCCAATTCCAACTCGATTTTCAAGGTGTTCTCGAATAATTCCTCAATAATCCAATGAATCCTTATACAAACTCATAATCATATACATATCCCTTCATATAACATGATTATAACGTCCAAAACATCATATCTCAACACAAAATCGAAGTCCAAAGTGTTGAAGGAATTACCTCTTGATGATCCAAGTACTTCGATCCGATGAAAACGTGTAAAAACGACTATCCAAGCTTCCCAGATGATTGAAGGTGATGAAAAATACACACTCAAATGATAATTGATGAAGAAATCTCTCCCTCAAATGATAATTGATGAAGAAATCTCTCCCTCAAGATATACAGTCGGTGTAGCGCGCGCTAAGGTCGGTCAGGCAGAGTCCAGTGGCTACTGAACTGAATTGAAATAATTCCTAGCGCATGCTACGAGTAGATATTAGCGTACGCTAATCGGTGTCAGTAGCGCACGCTAAATCGGGTGTGTAGCGCGCGCTACCGTAATCAGATCAGAGAGCAGCAGGTTCTGGACTTCAGTACTGGACACCAGATAAATCGTTAGCGCACGCTAACATTTTGTTTTAACGCACGCTAAATACATGGTTGTAGCACGTGCTACCGTTGCGAACAGAGGATACTGGACTACCCAGTATACCTGATAGCGCACGCTACGCACAGGAGCTAGCGCGCGCTAATCCCAGGACAGTATAAATTAGACAGTGTTGTCCAGATTCGTCATTTGCCATTTCTTTTCATTCCTTCATCGATTTTGGGTGATTTGGAGCTTCTTGAGGAGTGTTCTTCGGGGTCTAATCAGCTATCAACATTCCAAGCATATAATCCGGAGTAATCATTATTTCATCATCTTCAAACATCATAATTAAGGTAATCACCTTTTGAATCTAAGAATTCGGAGTTCAAGTGTTTTCCTTCCGATTTGTTCGTATAAGCTTGGATTGTTGTTGGAATATGTTAGATATGGATTATCTACCTTGGATAAATGTATTCCTATGGATTTTATGGCGTATATTTGGATTTCATGAAATTGTTGGGGGTTTGAATCAAGAACACTTTGGGGTTGACTTTGTTTTTTGGGCATTTTCGATTAGATGTTGTCGTTAACTCGAATTGTGGATTCCTATGGGATTATTGATATCATTGAAGTTGTTTTGTTGGTTTGAAATACTCATTTTGGAGTTGGTCTTGATATAACCGGGATTTGGATATTATCAAAGGATGTATATTGCTAAGTATTCGCTAGAATGCCTCAATGAGTTTGGATATTGTTGTATCGACATTTCAGTTGGTTATAATCATGTTTGATACGTATATCAAGCGTTTGTTGGTAATTCTCATTCAAGGTTGTTCGAGCGACCGACATCTCATTGTAGGACGTTTGTTCGAGGAAGGACATTCTTCACCGGTTGTGTAAGTTAATTCTTACTCGGTTAAAAGGATATTCATTCCTTTTGTTCTTGTTCATTTATAATCATAATTCATTCATAATGTATTAACCGTATTGGGACTTGTAATTGTCAATTAATCACTTCATTCATGAGGAACGACGGTTCCAATCATTTCATTGAGCTATCATTCGTTTCACTATCATTTCATCTCAGTGAGTCATTCTTGATTGTGTTGGGTTGTTATTCATTATTATTATTCTTCATGGTCATTCCTTGCCCATATGACCTTCTGGGTTCATATTGCGTGGCCGGGTGGGGATGTGTGGAATTTTTAGTCGGGCACGTGATGTTCATGTGTTGGGCTCACCGACACATTGGACTGTGCACTCGGTAATGTACCTCCGTGAGACTAATTAGGTACAAGGGCGGGTGTGTTCGGACACTCGTCTTGTGCGCTTGCACATACCATTACGGGCGTACTATGATGCCTCTCTTCAGCGTCATTTCATAATTAAGATATATCATGATTGTGTCTATTCAACTCTTGAGGATTGTTGTTCAGTGTAACTGACCCCGATGGGGGATGTTGTTTTCAGGTCATGGCAAGGCTAAGGCACGGGAAGAGAACGTTGACGGCGCGGAGTCCCAGTGATACTATTAGGGGGGGTAGTCCTTTCATTCACTCGTGTTTTCTTTATTTTATTTCCGCTGCAGACTTCCATTTGGAAATTCATTTCATTCAATGTTGTATATTTTATCTTCATATAAAATATACATGTATTCGGTATTGTCTTGGGTGTGTTGTAATGAAACTCCTCATTGGAGCGATTGATGATATGTTGTGGTTCGGTACAACAATTGTATTATTTAATTCATTAATTTTCATTCGCCTGGTGGGTTCCAATCGGGGGTCCACGGCACTGTAATATCCGCCTAGTTTGGGGTGTTACAGAGTTGGTATCGGAGCGTGGTTTTGAATACTACCTTACGAGTCATGTCTCATTTGAAATCATCGTTCATCAGACTAGTATCATTGGACTTTCACATCACGTGTGACCTGTGCAAGAGCCGAGCCCCTCAGACCAAAGAACAGTAAGATTTCTGACGCCATGGTATAATTTCTGGCAATAAGAATCACTCATTCATCATTCAACAGTCAACAATCCTCATTCATCATTTTCATTTTTGATCAAGTCGATCATGTTAATTCATTAATCACTCAGTTCATTTCATTGTTCAGTTGTTGATCTCGAGGATCATATCATTAATCTTGTTAACTTGTTCAAGATAATCATTTCAAGAATTTCATCACATAATCACGTTACTTCAGTTGATCATTCATATAATCATTGTGTTTGAGCGCGTATGCTCATTTCCATCATTTGATAACATAATCATAATGTGATGTTCATGCGAGATATATAATTATCATATGACTTTCTACTTCAGTATGGAAAGAGCTGGAAGAGGACGCGGGGGAAGAGGTCGTGGTGCGGGCCAAAACCCGAGAGCTCGTGTGAATACATGCACTAATGCAAGGAATAATGCTAATTCATCGAGCAGTGACGCTGCCACTCATTCACCTGGACGTAATCATTCATTATCAGGGAGTCGTACCCGGGAAACAGCTCAGTCAGAAGGTGTTTGGGTTGATCCACTCGCTTTTATGCAGGGAATGATGGCCCAAATTGTAATACCTGAGATTTTTGTTCCGGATTCGTTGAGTTTTCGGGTTTTTATCAGATTGTTATTGTCCTCATCGTTGGAATTTTCTGCCATGTTTGGGTGTGTCTTGTTGGGACATGTGTTTGGAGGCATTTCGAATCACTATGTGAGTTTTTGGGTTTTTGTGGTGTAGCGCACGCTAATGCTTGTGGCATAGCGCATGCTACCGAATATGTAGCGCACGCTAACTGGCAGTCCAGAGGCAGTCCAGGAGCTACTGGACTGGGACTGGGCTTTGTTAGCACACGTTAAGGTCGATAGCTAGCGCACGTTATCGACTGCTTAGTGCACGCTCTTTCCTCTTTCTAGCGCACGCTACCTGGTAGGTATAGTTCTGTCCAGGGGCCACTGGACTGGTTTCCTGACCCGTTAGCACGCGCTACGCTCATGGGTCTAGCGCACACTAACAGTGTTATTCAGAAAATTCTGGGCGTTGACCTCGTTAGCGCGCGCTAATGCTGTCTGGTTAGCGCACGCTAATGAATGTCCAGTATAAATACTGGACATCAGGCTTCACTTCATCATTTCTCACTTTTCTTCATCCCTTCCGATGTGAGTGAGCTCCCGAGGCGATTTTGAGCGACCTTCTTCTTCTTCTAGCTTCATCTTCGAGCGGATTTGTAGGTGTTTAACAACATCTAATCATCTTATTGGTCCAAATTAAGGTAATCTCTTCTTAGAACCCTAGTTTCTTGAATTTGGGGTTTTTCCTTGGATTTGTGATTCTTACCCGATCTCATCCGATTGGTTGTGTATTCTTGTTTGTCTTAACTGTAATCTTCAGATTTTGTTAACTGTTCATCGATTTTTATCGCCCGGATCAATGATTCTTGATTTCTTTGAGAACACTTAGATCCTTGTTGTTTTTAGGATCGTTTAGGATTTCGATTAGTGTTATTGATTCGTGGTGATGTTATTTTCGTAGTATTCGTGGGAGTGCCGAATCCTTGGTCATTTTTGGAAGCTGAAAACTATCCGATCGTGTCCGTTCATTGTTCGGTTGCTCGTGGTGTCGAGGCAAGTATCTTGTCCATACGTTTCATGTTTCGTAGGCATAATTATTGATAAATGATTTTATGCGAAACTCAATGTTTAATGAACGTAAAAAGGGATCGGAATGTTCTTGATAAATGTTGTCTTTCAACGATAATTCGTGTACTTTGTGAATATATGTGTTCTCAGAATATGTTTGTTGTTTTTGTATGTTGAAAGATGTTATGATCACTTTGAGTGAGTTTAATAGACCGTAATCCTTTGCCGGGGATTACGTAATGTTATGTGTACTTGTTCGGTAAGAACGTAATGTGTGTGATATTAGTTGTTACTCCTTTGAAAGGAGGCTGTGATGTTTAAGTGTTGCTTGGCTTGATGTTCTGCTCATTGTTATATGATCGTTGAAAGTGATGTGCCTCTGGATAGGATTGATAAATCTCTGGGATCCATACTTGTTAGTATGGGTCGGGCGTGACCGTAGGGTTATCCAATCCGGGTATGTCTTGCGGGGACTCCGAGGTTCGGGGCTTGCTAGCCCGATGCCGGGATAACTTGTGGGGGTTATCATCGGGTATGACTTGCAGGGACTCCGAGGTTTGTGGGTTGTTAGCGCGATGCCGGGATAACTTATGGCTGTGGTTTGGAATGGTTTTGTGACTGTTGTCACGAGGACATGTGATTTGGTATGGTTTCCTATTGGGTTATTCACTCGGGTATGTTCTACGGGAGCATCTGAGGTTCGTGGCTTGTTAGCACGGGACGCGAATAATCCTTAGGAACATGTGTTATGTGATTTGGGTCGTGGACCTTGTGTTTTGTGATTTGGGTCATGGACCCTGTGGCTTACGATTTGGGTCTTGGACCCCGTGTGTTGTGAATTGGGTTGTGAACCCGTGTTTTATTATTGGAACCCGTCTGTTATGAGTTTGGGCCGTGTCCCCAAGTGTTTTCAACAGACTTGAGAATTCCTTAATTCCAAATGTTTTCGAACTCCCGAGATCGTAAAATATTTTGTATGAGATACATGGTTCTATTCCTACCTTTTATAAATCAAACTGTTTTGATTAAGTGAATTACCTCGGGAAATATTTTTAAGATTATTATATTCTTGAAGCACGTTGTGTATGGCTTGTACTTTTGTTTTATACTTGCACTAGGAAAACAGTAGAGTTTTGCTAACCCCCAGGTATTCGGGGGGTGGATGTCTGTATTGCGTCCAGGTACTTGTAGGTTGCTGGGGAGCGAACCACAGGATCGGTATGAAGGGTGATGGAAGACGACGATACTAAACACATAAAGACCAATCGTAGAGTATGTTGGGTAGTCTTGATGGTTATTTCTCCGATGTATTGTTACCCCGATTTATGGGAGCGTTATTGTATTCCAGCCCCTGTACGGGTATGAGTTTTGGGACAGAATCCTGTATGTAATGTTGTGTGTGTTGTGATAAAAGACCAAAACGGTCTAATGGTCCTTTACGTAGCCATGTCGGCATGTGAAGTGATGCATTGTTTTGTATTTAGCCTGGTAGATCCTCGCGGAGAGGGTCTGCGGCGCTGTAATATTCCCGAGTGGTTTGGGGCTGTTACAGAATATGGTATCAGAGACAGGTTGAGGAAACCTAGGCTGTCGGGTTGAGTTGTGTGTCGTCTGGTCTTGTCTTGTCAGATTTTGTTTGACTGAGTGGTGTCGCGATGCGTCGTCTGAGTTGTCGGTCGTGATTAGTATCGAGGCGCAACCATCATCTTCGTGCGATCTGTGGATGTAAGTCTCCCTACTTTGATGTGTCTCGTGTTATACGAGTTTATGTGATTCTGTGTTATTATGTGGAGTTTAATTGTGTCTCGTGAATACTTACTCCATACTTGTTTGATTCTTGTATTGTGCTGGGATAAAGAGTAGTACTGGTATGTATGTATGTATATATATATACATCTTTGTGTAAAATCGTTTTTACAGGAGCGATGTTTTGGATTGGTTACTCAATAAAAGTTTATCAATGTGGTATTTTAAACTTCAAATGTTTTGGAGAAATCACGTAAATTCTACTTAAAAACATCCTTCGAGGAGGAAAAATGATTTGATTTTCGTATGATGACCTCAAGACCTAAGATTTTGGGAATTCAACTACATATATTTTATGTTCATCTTGCATTGTAAATTTTCAAAATTTGATTTTTAAATGCTCAAACGAGGTCTATCAAAAGTTTACTTGAGACGTGACTTTCGCCTTCAACTTTTCGGTTTCATGAATTTCGGTTAAAAGTTATGTAGTGAGGATGTAAATTGTTGGCGTTTGGATTCGTATGGTGCTGACTATTTTTAACCTTCGACTTTTGGTATCATTTATTATATGCTCATGAATGTGTTGCTGGATTAGAATAGCTAGCGCGCGCTAACATGGCATGGCTAGCGCACACTAAGTCCCTGTTAAATCATACACTAATCGGTCTGAGCAAAAGCTTGGAAACTACATTATGGCCGTAAGTCTAACTTTTGCGATTGTTAGGCTGACCGTTTGAGACCGTACTCTATGTGTGTTGTTCATGAATAACAATTGTTATGTGTGGTTATGTGTAATTTGAACTGTGTTCTTGTCCGCTGCGTGTGTAAAGTTCAAAATGACTTTTGGTGAGTATTTGGAAAGTATTACCGTCATCGGCCTCTTTGGCATTTTTGAACGTTTTTGAAAATGGTTTTCAACTTGGTGAGTTCTGGCGCGGAACCCATACAGAAAATGATTTTGATATAATGAATGAGTTTAATTTTATTGCATTTATAATTCACATAACAACGGCATTATAAATGAAGATTGTCGGGATAATAGTTTGTATATTGTGCTCTAGCTTGAATTATATCGTAATATGTATATGATTTAATGGTGTTTGATTAAAGACGGGGATGTGAATATCTTGCTATGTTTTATGATCTTTCGTTGCCATAGGTTGTTGTTTGTTAGTATGCCGAGGGGCAGAGGTTGTGGTCGTAACCGTGGTGCTGATGGCCATGGGGATCAGATGCGGAATCAAGAGAATGTCGCTGGGAATGATTTTAGTTTGGGTGTTGCTACTATATTGCAACAAGTAGCGACTCAGATGACTCAGTTGACCCAAGTGGTTCAACGTAGCATTGACGCGAGTCAGAACGTCGGTGTAAATCAATGGCTTTGCGAGATAGTTCGTATGAATCCCCCTCGATTCGTCGGTGCTGCAGATGTGTTGCGCTGGGATGGTTGGATTTTCCAGTGGGGAAAGATTTTCGAGGCTGTCGGATGTCCTGAAGAGCGGAAGGTACCTATCGTTCAGGACCTTCTTGACAAAGATGCCGCTAATTGGTGGGAAGCTGTTAAACCTCGTGATCATGATGTCACGTGGGCGGAGTACCAAGCATTTATGGAAGCTGAGTTCTGTCCGAAACCAATTAGAGAGCATAGAATTCGCGAATTCTACTTGGCAGAACCACAAGATATATCGGTGTCGCAAGCTATCATCGATTATTGCAAACAACTCAGTTATGTGCAAGATCGGGTGAGAACCGAGGAAGAGAGGATCCTTCACTTTAACAGACGGATGAAGCCGGATATTCGCGTGTCTATGTCGGGATTCAATTTCACTTCATTGAGGGACTATCAAGATCGAGCATTAGCCCGTGAACTAGCTTCGTTATCATCGGAGCGTGTGCCCGAGTCGAAGAAGCAGAGGAAGTCATATGACTATGTGGACAGTGCAGGAGTTGGTGTTTCTAGTTTTCAATGTCGTAGCCTTTCCGCTGTGAAGCTCCATCGCTCGGCGCATGGAACTGAGAGTTCCAAGTCATCTACTCTGACTCCTGGTAAAGCCAGGAGATGTTTTAACTGTAATGTGGCAGGACATGTTCGTGCACATTGTCCTTATCCGCCAGTAACCTGTTACAGGTGTGGACTCGAGGGACACCGGGTTCAGTTTTGCGAGTTCAGCACCGAGCCTTCCGAGGCACATACTTGAGCGTTGATATCACGATCGACTCCGAGTAGTCCTGGAGGGGCGTGGTCTATCAGTTGTAAGTTGAGTTATTTCCCTTGCTTTGTTGTTTCGAATTTCGGAGATTAACTTCTTTTATTTGAAGTGGATCAGATTTTGAACTCTGTACTTTCGACTCTGTCGACTCGTTTATGCTCGTTGATATTTTCTGAACTTGTCCTGTCTTGGGGTTTTGTTGATCGAACGAGTTGTGGTATTGTTTCAGAATAACCCGTTTGTCGTTGTGACTTTCCAATTGCTATTCCATTTCCTGTGGATCTTATGTGAATGCACATCTTGTTGTCTTCACCGGATCGTATATTGTCTCGAGTCGAGATGTGAACTTTGGGGTTGTTGTTCGAGTATTATTGTTCATCGTGATTCGAATATGATCGTTCGATCGATGTGTCTCGATCGTTGTGGTTCGATCGCTTGTTGTCTAGTCTTGTTGGTCTTGTATCGTAATTTTTGAACGTTTAGATTTCTTCGTAATTTCCTTGAGCTCGGGAGATTAACTTCGTTTTCGATCTTCCAATCCTTGTGTGTAGAATTTCGTATTTGTTCAGCGATTAGATCGCATTTTGATTGACGTACTGTTCGGGCTGGTCAACCATATTGATTTTGTTCGTTGCGTTCTGTTATCTTTTCCGACGTAGCGACATGCATAGTAGCAGCCACGTGCTACATGTGAATCGTTAGAGGCTGTCGGGAATGGATAGCTTTTGTTATCTGAAATTGTTTTGCGTTGATCGTCCTATGTTTTAAGTTTCGGGGACGAAACTTCTTTTAAAGGGGGTAGAATGTAATACCCGAGATTTTTGTTCTGGATTCGTTGAGTTTTCGGGGTTTTATCGGATTGTTATTGTCCTCATCATTGGAATTTTGTGCCATGTTTGGGTGTGTCTTGTTGGGGCATGTGTTTGGAGGCGTTTCGAATCACTATGTTAGTTTTTGGGTTTTTGTGGTGTAGCGCACGCTAATGCTTGTGGCATAGCGCACGCTATGGCGTTGTGGCTAGCGCACGCTACTGAATGTGTAGCGCATGCTAACTGGTAGTCCAGAGGCAGTCCAAGAGCTACTGGATTGGGACTGGGGCTTTGTTAGCGCAAGCTAAGGTAGATAGCTAGCGCACGCTATCGACTGCTTAGCGCACGCTCTTTCTTCTTTCTAGCGCATGCTTCCCGGTAGGTACAGTTCTGTCCAGGGTCCACTGGACTGGTTTCGTGACCCGTTAGCGCGCGCTACGCTCATGGGTCTAGCGCACACTAATAGTGTTATTCGGTAAATTCTGGGCGTTGACCTCGTTAGCGCGCGCTAATGCTGTCTAGTTAGCGCACGCTAATGACTGTCCAGTATAAATACTGGACAGTAGGCTTCACTTCATCATTTCTCACTTTTCTTCATCCCTTCCGACGGGAGTGAGCTCCAGAGGCGATTTTGAGTGATCTTCTTCTGCTAGCTTCATCTTCGAGCGGATTTGTAGGTTTTTAACAACATCTAATCGTCTTCATGGTCCAAATCAAGGTAATCTCTTCTTAGAACACTAGTTTCTTGAATTTGGGGTTTTTCCTTGGATTTGTGATTCTTACCCGATCTCATCCGATCGGTTGTGTATTCTTGTTTGTCTTGACCGTGATCTTCAGATTTTGTTAACCGTTCATCGAGTTTTATCGCCTGGATCAATGATTCTTGATTTCTTTGAGAACACTTAGATCCTTGTTGTTTTTAAGATCGTTTAGGATTTCGATTAGTGTTATTGATTCGTGGTGATGTTATTTTCATACTATTCGTGGGACTGCCGAATCTTTGGTCATTTTTGGAAGCTCGAGAACTATCCGACCGTGTCCATTCGTTGTTCGGTTGCTCGTGGTGTCGAGGAAAGTATCTTGTCCATACGTTTCATGTTTCGTAGGTATAATTATTGATAAATAATTTTATGCGAAACTCAATGTTTAATGAACGTAAAAAGGGATCGGTATGTTCTTGATAAATATTGTCTTTCAACGATAATTCGTGTACTTCGTGAATATATGTGTTCTCGGAATATGTGTGTTGGTTTTGTATGTTGAAAGATGCTATGATCACTTTGAGTGAGTTTAATAGACCGTAATCCTTTGCTGGGGATTACGTAATGTTATGTGTACTTGGTCGGTAAGAACGTAATGTGTGTGATATTAGTTGTTACTCCTTTGAAAAGAGGCTGTGATGTTTAAGTGTTGCTTGGCTTGATGTTCTGCTCATTGTTATGTAATCGTTGAAAGTGATGTGCCTCCGGGTAGGATTGATAAATATCTGGGATCCATACTTGTTAGTATGGGTCGGGCGTGACCGTAGGGTTATCCAATCCGGGTATGTCTTGCGATGACTCCGAGGTTCGGGGCTTGCTAGCCCGATGCCGGGATAACTTGTGGGGGTTATCATCGGGTATGTATTGTGGGGACTCCGAGGTTCGTGGCTTGTTAGCGCGATGCCGGGATAACTTATGGTTGTGGTTTGGAATGGTTCCGTAACTGTTGTCACGAGGACATGTGATTTGGTATGGTTTCCTATTGGTTTATTCACTCGGGTATGTTCTACGAGAGCATCTGAGGTTCATGGCTTGTTAGCACGGGACGCGAATAATCCTTAGGAACATGTGTTATGTGATTTGGGTCGTGGACCCTGTGTTATGTGATTTGGGTCGTGGACCCTGTGACTTACGATTTGGGTCTTGGACCCCGTGTGTTGTGAATTGGGTTGTGAACCCGTGTTTTATTATTGGAACCCGTGTATTATGATTTTGGGCCGTGTACCCAAGTGTTTTCGAAAGACTTGAGAATTCCTTAATTCCAAATGTTTTCAAACTCCCGAGATCGTAAAATATTTTGTATGAGATATATGGTTCTATTCCTGCCTTTTATAAATCAAACTGTTTTGATTAAGTGAATTATCTCGGGAAATATTTTTAAGATTATTATATTCTTGAAGCACGTTGTGTATGGCTTGTACTTCTGTTTTATACTTGCACTAGCAAAATAGTGGAGTTTTGCTAACCCCCGAGTATTCGGGGGGTGGATATCTGTATTGCGTCCAGGTACTTGTAGGTTGCTGGGGAGCGAACCACAGGATCAGTACGAAGGGTGATGGAAGACGACGATACTAAACACATAAAGACCAATCGTAGAGTATGTTGGGTAGTCTTGTTGGTTATTTCGCCGATGTATTGTTACCCCGATTTATGGGAGCGTTATTGTATTCCAGCCCCTGTGCGGGTATGAGTTTTGGGAAAGAATCATGTATGTAATGTTGTGTGTGTTGTGATAAAAGACCAAAACGGTCTAATGGTCCTTTACGTAGCCATGTCGGCATGTGAAGTGATGCATTGTTTTGTATTTAGCCTGGTAGATCCTCGCGGAGAGGATCTGCGGCGCTGTAATATTCCCGAGTGGTTTGGGGGTGTTACACAAATGACTCAGATGGGACAACTGATGGAGACGATGCATAACTCAACTACTCAAAATCAACAGGCTCCTCCTCCGCCACCTCAGAGGCAAGAGAGGGGTGTGAGCAGTATCATTGGCGACATCTCTCGCCAGAGACCACCTACTTTTGAGGGCTCATCTGAGCCGGCAGATATTGTTCACTGGCTTGAGCATTTCGAGAAGTTGTTTGCTATGGTGGAGTGTCCCGAAGGGCTCAAAGTTTCAGTTGCGGCTTACTATCTTGGTAAGGGCGCACATTCATGGTGGTTATCGTTGAAGCCCACCGATGGATCTTGTACATGGGATCAATTCAGGACTCTCATGATGGAGAGGTATTATCCGGCCCCACTCAGGGAGGCCAAGTTATCAGAATTACTCACTCCCGACCTCTCAGCGGACGATGATGTTCTCGCCATCGCCGAGAAATTTCAGGAGCTACTTCCTTTCGCCTCGTCCATTATTCACTCTGAGGCAGACAAGATCAAGTATTTCTGCAAGAGGTTGAAGCCTCGTATGCAGATGCAGTTGCTTAATCACAATTGCACCACTCTGGACGAATTCATTGAGAAAGCTGTTACTTATGAGCTTATTGCTAAGGAGATTGCTAAGCAACAACCTTCATCTGCTGGCAAGAAGTCAAAGAATCGTAATCAGTCTGACGGCAGTCAGGCCACTTTCAAGAAACCTCGTGCGGGCTCTCCTTTTTCTGGGCGACCTCCTATGGCGCCTAGACCCGCGGAATCTCAGTCACGAGCGGCCAGTTCGGCCATCACCTGTTTCAACTGTGAAGAACAGGGTCATTTCAGCACCAAGTGTCCGAGGCAGACTGTCACGTGCCATAGCTGTGGGATTACTGGGCATAAGGCCCGTTTTTGCCGAAGAGACTCTAAACCTACTCTGGCATCATATCAGGCCCCGATACATTCAGCGGTGTAGAATCAGGCCACTCAGTCCGCGTCGTTCAAGACGACAGGAGCAAATAAAGGCGGAGCCAAGAGCTATCAGATGGGAGCGTCCGGTTTGGGGACCGGCAAGCCCCGAATTTATGAGATGAAGAAGACCGACGATCCAGAAGCCTGGATGATCTCAGGTACACTCGATATTCTATCTCAACCTGTGTGTACCCTTTTTGATACTAGTGCATCGCATTCATTCATTTTCGAGTCATGTTTGAGTAGACTACGTCTGGGTAGTGCTACTAGTTGTGAGCCTTATATCATTGGTCTACCTGATGGTAGAAGAATTATCGGGAATCGTGAGATTAAGGATTGTCCGATTCAGCTTCCTGGCCATGATTGGTGTGATACCACCAGTATTACATGCTTTTTCACTTTGGGCGCTCACGTCCATTTCTTATGTTTGATAAATAAATGTACTCCATTGCAATAAAACATATTTTGTATAATATGGTTGTACTGTATCGCATCTATTATTCGTGTATCGTGATGGTATGACGGTTGACGAACTTTCAGTGACATACCTCGATGTCGTTAGGTAATTATCGGTGCGAATATGACGGTGGCCAACGTCTTGTTCCCCGAGAGATTTCCAGACGACATGGAGAGGGAGTCGTGTCATAAGAAATTAATATGATAATAATTTGGCAAACAAAACTGTCCTTTACGTAAGTTATACTCCGAGTCATTACGCATGCTATATCTGAGACATTACGTACGTTAAATATCGGCCCTTACGTACGTAACATCAGTCTTCGGTCTTTGGACAGGAATCTTTGTCAGGTAGTACGCATGCCGACCAACTTTCGGCGTGATTGCGACAGGCAAGTCAACGAGGTGTTACGTACGTTAACCTGCTTTCGTTACGTACGTAACGATGTGTGTAAATCGTTCCAGCGAGTTCCTTACGTACGTTAATATTTTGCCATAACGTACGTAAAGTCTCTTACATACGTAAACCGTCAGGCATAACGTACGTAAGGGCAATCTGAGTTTATAAAAGAACACTTTGCCTTTCATTTCTTCCGTCCCAAAAATCATTCTTCTTCCTTGTACACTGCTCTCCACCATCCTTGGACCAATTCTAACCTCCCAATTCAAGTGCTATCCTATTAGAGTACGTTAATCAAGCTTCGGGGAAGGTCTTGAAGGTGTTATCCTCTCGTTCTCCTTCGTCCACCGTCGTTCTTCATCATCTTTTGTCAGTAAAGGTAAGTTTATCCAACCTTGAACTCATTTCAGTATTGTTTAGTAAGTTATAGTAAACCTCGGATGCCTTGGGTAGCTTAGAACCCTCAGTAATAATCGAACCGGTATATAACTATCGCAATTGTTAATCGATATCCATCAAAGCTAGAAATTGGAATGAATAATGGTAGAACTCATAATCATATTGCTAATCACCAACTTCTCGGAATCATCTTGAAGGATTTCATGTATAACCGCATTATCATGTTGAATAAAACCGTTAATGAATCCTTGATGAACCTACCAACAATTTCTAGCCGAATAGATACCGAAACATGTTAAGATGATGGATTAATCGTTCTAGACTTGCATATTAAGACAATGATGAAATCTTGGTGATTGTTGGTTATAATTAACTAGGAATGTTGTGTTAGAACACTATTGTTTAGCGGAAGGATAACTTATAAAGAATGTTGCCGAACCTAAGAAATTAATGGCACGCATTATGGTTAAAAATGGAGAAATTCGATTCCGACATCATAAGCAACTAGGATAGGGTTCTAACAGGTGGGAGGGGGAGGAACGTCGTTGATCATCATTGTTATCATAAGATGTTAATCAACAAACATGTAATATGTCGGATTTCCAAGTGCGATCGTTCAAGCCGTTGCCTTGTCAAGAAATAACTCTCGTCGGATTTGAGGCAAGTGAATCTTGCTCAAACTTTACGTCTTGTAATTTTAGACATAGTAAATGTTACTATTGTGGAATGGTGCTCTTACGATTATCTTGTCCGGAGTATTCCCGAGTAGATACTACCGTGACCCTTGGCCGCGGCCTTGGGAGTTTTCTTGTTGGACCGTGTTGCGGGATAAAACCTGAATGGTACCCACATCCGGAGTATTCCTGTGTAGATACTTCCGTGACCCTTGGTTGCGACCTTGGGAGTTTATGTGCTGATAAGAGGAATAACATGGAACATTCGGTGACAACTTTATTCCTTGAAATTATTAGATTTTACCTTTGAGTTTGGGTTGGATTGTTTCTGACCTAGGTTACTGGCACGACATGTCGTGCCAGGTAAATTTGTTGAATTTGTGCAGGACACCCCCGAAGGTTACGGGCAGGCATGAGCTGTGTTGGAAGAAGGCCTGTTAATTTCTTAAATCAATTTGAACATTCCACATTGTGTAATAACCGTATGTACGGACACTATTTGCTTTTGTACTTTGGGTTGTACAAATACTTTCTTAATTACTTCCGTATATTACCACTTTTAATAAAATATTTTAGAAAATATTTTCAAAAACTTGCCTTGTGGGTCCCTCATGGGATCTACGGCACTGTGGCGTCCCGGTTCATTTTGGGGGCGTTACAATTGGTTAGCAGACCTAATCGTGGTAGATTTACCGAGAGACGGCGTCATCCTGGGTATTGATTGGATGGATTGTCACGATGCCGTCATTAGTGTCCGTAAGCGTATGGTCACTATCATTTCACACGATGGGGTCAAATGTGTATCTCAGGGAAGTAATCCCAGCTGTTCCGGGAGAGTCATCAACTTGATGAAAGCAGTGAAATTACTTAGTCAGGGGTGTGTCGGTTATTGGTGCTATATGACCAAGGCCGAGAAACCATTAGTAATGTTGATGGATATTCCTATAGTGAGAGAATATGCCGATGTATTTCCAAATGATTTACCTGGTTTGCCTCCACAGAGAGATGTGGAATTCACGATTGAGTTGGAGCCCGGTACCGTACCGGATGACCCTAACCGAAATGCAAGAGTTGAAGAATCAATTAGAGGATTTGACCGAGAAGGGTTATATTCGACCGAGTGCGTCCCCGTGGGGAGCACCAATGCTATTCGTCAAGAATAAGGATGGATCATTCCGCTTGTGTATTGATTACCGGGAATTGAACTGGGTGACAATCAAGAATAAGTATCCTCTACCCCATATCGTTGATCT
This sequence comes from Orobanche coerulescens, assembly GCA_033398695.1. Classification (NCBI taxonomy): domain Eukaryota; kingdom Viridiplantae; phylum Streptophyta; class Magnoliopsida; order Lamiales; family Orobanchaceae; genus Orobanche; species Orobanche coerulescens. Next base: position 193,861 of record JAWKAU010000209.1, read on the forward strand.
TTTGTATCAACTTCAGGGAGCTTCAGTATTTTCCAAGATCAACTTAAGATCTGGATATTATCAGTTGCGAATTCGAGAGTCGGATATCGCAAGGACGGCATTCCGAACACGCTATGGTCATTATGAGTTTGTGGTAATGCTGTTTGGGTTAACTAATGCACCTGTGGTATTCATGGAGTTAATGAATCGGGTTTTCATCGACTATTTGGATCAGTTCGTGGTTGTCTTCATTGATGACATTTTAATTTATTCCCGTGACCGGGAGGAGCACGAGTTTCACCTTCATCAAGTGCTCGACGTGTTGAGACGAGAGTAACTTAACGGAAAGTTTTTCAAATGTGAGTTCTAGATGTCCGAAGTGACATTTCTCGGACATGTAATTTCATCAGACGGAGTTCGTGTCGACCCTCAGAAGACGGAGGCTATCCGAGATTGGCAACCTCCGAAGAATGTTAAGGAAATCCAAAGTTTCCTCGGATTAGATGGTTATTATCGGAGATTTGTGGAAAGATTTTCTAAAATCGCTCAACCCATGACGAACCTTTTAAGGAAAGATAAGAAATACACATGGTCCGACACGTGTCAATAGAGTTTTGAGGAACTCAAGAGTCGGTTAATTTCAGCACCTGTCTTTTCTTTACCACAAGGGACGGAAGGATTTGTGGTTTATAGTGATGCATCCGGGCAGGGTCTCGGATGTGTACTAATGCAGAACGGGAAAGTTATTGCTTATGCTTCACGGAAATTGAGACCTTACGAGGTTAATTATCCGACCCACGACCTGGAGCTAGCAGCCGTGTTATTCGCATTGAAGATTTGGCGTCATTATCTTTATGGCGTTACTTGTCAGATATTCACCGATCATAAGAGTTTAAAGTATATATTTTCTCAGAAGGAGTTAAATATGCGACAGAGACGGTGGTTGGAACTAATCAAAGATTATAATATTGAGATACTTTACCACCCGAGCAAGGCGAATGTTGTCGCCGATGCCTTGAGTCGTAAGTCCGTTCAGGAGCAGGTGCTTGCTCGATTAACAGTTCAGAAGGAACTTTAGCAGGAATTTCTGAGACCCGAGATCTAGGTCTGGTTACAGCGAGTACAAGGGCAGCTTTGTACGTTAGAGATTTCATCTCCACTTGAGGAGGCGATCAGGGAGAATCAGGAATACAATCTGGGTAATTGTGGACCGCTTAACTAAATCAGCTCATTTTCTTGAGATTAAGGATACGTGGGGTCCCGAGAGACTTGCCGAGTTGTTTATCAAAAAGAGATAGTGAGACTGCACGGTACTCCTAAAAGAATCGTTTCCAATCGTGACGGACAGTTCGTGTCTCATTTTTGGAAATCAGTTCATCGTGCTATGGGAACTCAACTTAATCTCAGTACAGCTTTTCATCCTCAGTCCGACGGACAATCAGAGAGGACTATTCAGACTTTAGAGGACATGTTGAGGGCATGTGTCCTCGATTGGAAAGATGATTGGGAAACCCAACTACCATTGTTCGAGTTCACGTACAATAATAGTTGGCATGCTTCGATTAAGATGGCACCTTACGAGGCCTTGTACGGTCATCATTGTCGATCTCCTTTGTGTTGGGATGACTAATCAGAATCAATCGGCACCGAGCCCGATATGCTTATAGCCACCCGTGAGAAGGTGGCTTTGATCAAGAGTCGTTTGTTGACCGCTTAGAGTCGTCAGAAATCTTATGCAGATAACCGTCATCGGCCATTGGAGTTCGAGACAGGTGACCATGTTTTGGTCAAGGTATCCCCGAGTCGAGGTATCTTCCGTTTTGGGAAGATGGGAAAGTTGAGTCCAAGATTCATTGGACCGTTTGAGATTTTGGATCGAGTAGGTGAGTTAGCTTATCGATTGGCCTTACCTCCGGCGTTGAGCCGAATTCATAATGTGTTTCACGTATCTCAGTTACAAAAGTATGTTGCCGACCCGAGTCACATACTCCAGTTCGACGAAATCGAGATCACCGATGATCATTCATACGAGGAGCAACCTATACGAGTCTTAGAGCGGCGAATCAAACAGTTGAGGAACAAAAAGATTCCTTTGGTAAAAATTCAGTGGTCTAGACACGGAGTCGAAGAGGCTACTTGGGAAACCGAGGATAGTATGCGGGAGAGTCATCCCGAGTTTTTTTACCCTTAGTTTCGGGGACAAAACTCTTTTAAGGGGGGTGTATGTAATACCCGGTTGTAACTTGGTCATTATCATTCAGTAATTATCGTTCAGTAATTGTCACTCAGTAATTTTCACTCATTAATGATCATTTGTCATTCATATTTAATCATTGTATTCACCGTTCAGAGTAATTGTATCGTGTATCAATCATCATTAATCATCAATCTAGTTGGAGAATCGTGCCGTGTTTATCATCATTGTCATCTTCTTAGTGGGCTGTGTGTGAGGAGTAGCGCACGCTACGAACTCTCTTTAGCGCGCGCTTATTGAGTTCAGGTAGCGCACGCAACCTCTCAACACTAGCGCACGCTAATGCAGTTCAAGTAGGCAGTCCAAAAGGCATTGGACTGCAGTTGGGTTATGAGTAGCGCACGCTACGAATGGTAAGTAGCGCGTGCTAGTAGGTTGGAGTAGCGCAGCTATACAATCGGTGTAGCGCGCACTAAGGTCGGTCAGGCAGAGTCCAGTGGCTACTGGACTGAATTGGAATAATTCCTAGCGCACGCTATGAGTAGTTATTAGCGTACTCTAATCGGTGTCAGTAGCGCATGCCAAATCTGGTGTGTAGCGCGCGCTACCATAATCATATCAGAGAACAGGAGGTTCTGGACTTCAGTACTGGACATCAGATAAATCGTTAGCGCACGCTAACATTTTGTGTTAACACACGCTAAATACATGGTTGTAGCACGCGCTACTGTTGCGAACAGAGCATACTGGACTACCCAGTATACCCGTTAGCGCACGCTACGCACAGGAGATAGCGCGCGCTAATCCGAGGACAATATAAATTGGACAGTGTAGTCCAGATTCTTCATTTGCTATTTCTTTTCATTCCTTCATCGATTTTGGGCGATTTGGAGCTTTTTGAGGAGTGTTCTTTGAGGTGTAATCAGCTATCAATATTACAAGCATATAATCCGGAGTAATCATCATTTAATCATCTTCAAACATCATAATAAAGGTAATCACTTTTTGAATCTAAGAATTCGGAGTTCAAGTGTTTTCCTTCCGATTTGTTCATATAAGCTTGGATTGTTGTTGGAATATGTTAGATATGGATTATATACGTTGGATAAATGTATTCCTACAGATTTTATGGCGTATATTTTGATTTCATGAAATTGTTGGGGGTTTAAATCAAGAACACTTTGGGGTTGACTTTGTTTTTTGGGGGTTTTCGATTAGATGTTGTCGTTAACTCGAATTATGGATTCCTCTGGGATTATTGATATCATTGAAGTTGTTTTGTTGGTTTGAAATACTCATTTTGGAGTTGGTCTTGATATAATCGGGATTTGGATATTATCGAAGGATGTATGTTGCTAAGTATTCGCTAGAATGCCTCAATGAGTTTGGATATTGTTGTATCGACGTTTGAGTTGGTTATAATCGTGTTTGATGTAACACCCCCGAGATATTCGAAGTATATTACAGCGCCGTGGACCCCTACATGGGACCCACCAGGCTACAACTAGAAAACACCCCTCGACTAACCATCTCGGTTAGCGAGAACATACATTTAAATAATATAACATATAAAGGTACGCCCGGAGTAACCGGCGAAATAAGCAACAGTCGACAATGTAGCAATTTAAAATAATACAACACGGGGTTTGAATTGAAAAGCCTAAGTACTCGCGAGTACGGTCTATCAGTTCATAAATATAGTAAACAACCATGTCGAAGTGGGCAAGAGAAATAAGTAGACTCGAGTGCACATGTCAACGACCCCGGCCAACATCCTCGTACTGTCCCAGCGCTCGCTCGTCCGGATGATCATAACCTGAAATTCATAACAAGAATTTCCCCGAGACGGGTCCCCAGAGGGGTTAGCAATTACGCTAGTACAAGTAATCAAGGCAAACCAATCGCTTACACATTTCATATTACATGCACCAATATCATTTCAAAAACCAAAACCAGACATGTCTTTTCCGGAAATAAACAGTCAAACAATTTGCCTTGGGAACAGAGTAATATCATAGATTCCCGCACGAGGCCTCTAAGGACCCTCCCGCGCTGGCTATATTACAAAACAGAACACGCAAATGCATCGCCTTGGGAACAGAGTAATATCATAGATTCCCGCACGAGGCCTCTAAGGACCCTTCCGCACTGGCTAGCTAAACAAACTCATGAATCGAGGACTCAACCCTTTCGATTCCCTCCTTGATCCCGTCGGACCAACACGAGGTGAGCAAATCACACGCAAAATACATTAGCATTCCACGTTAAGCATAAAGGTTCCCAAAAATACTTGCCTTGAATAATAAACGACGCAACGAACGGAAGTAAAAACACCGGTGACCGATAGGAGCCGATAATCACGAACCTATCAATACGAAGAACACAATCACGACCAATCCTAAATTAATACGGAATTGGAATACACTCGAAAACCCGCCTACGATTCATGTATATTCGTATAGAAACAACGACGAGGGCGGACCACAACCAAACCCTCTCGATTACAAAATTACTACGAAATATACCATGAATCCGTAGGGTAACCAACGAAATCGACAAGATTAATCATGTACATCATGAATTAATCTAACATACGGAACGAATCGGACGAAACATGAAAACCCCTTCAATTACCCAAAACAAGGTTTTAGGAGTTTACCTTGAATAATGACGAAGAACACGATTAGAGGTTGATACTATGCTCCAATAACTCGAAGAAGATGATGGCTCGGAGTTATCAAGCTTCAAATCGCCGGAAATACCAAGGAGATCGCCTAGGAGTCGGATGGGGAGGAGAAGGAGTGAAAATGGCCGAAATCGGTCAACCCCTGGGTTTATAAACCCAGGGCTCGTTACGTACGTTAGCCACCACATGCTAACGTACGTAAGCCGTATTACGTACGTAAGCCATAAGGGCCTTACGTACGTAACCAAAAAGGCAGAATCGCCGAATCGATATACATCGGGCGTTACGTAACCAAAAGGGTGTTACGACGTAACCAAAATGGCGTAATCGCACAATCGAATTACACTAGGACGTTACGTACGTAACCAAAAAGGGTGTTACGTACGTAACATTCCTTTCTGTGGAGCACAGGCCAGAAATGAAGGAGGGGGGTACCGAGAAAGAATCGAAATACAACGGTGAACAATTCACGATGGTACGAACGTAAGGGGCCTGAAACGATGAACTTAAGTGCCGAAGGAAAACATATTCCCGACTACTCAAAGGTTCAGAAAAACAACATCAAGCGTAAATTTCCCAAACTTTTGGGAAATTTACAAAACGGTCCAAACATGCGAAATGTACGAAACATGGTCGAAACACCAACAAAAGCTCACAACGCCCACAATAACATGAGATCGATCTTCGGCAACCCCGAAACGGCGGTTCCGAACGACGATTACGATAATATGCGAAATAACGACATGAAACATCAAATCGAGTAAAACAAGTCCGAATCAAGCTCGAACGACAAAAAGTTCAATGTCAAATGTCCTCAAAATGACAATACGATTACAAGCGAGCTGTTAAAAACGAAAAATGCACTAAAATGAGAATAATAAGAGAAGGGAAAAATGCGGATATTACATTCTACCCCTCTAAAAACAAGTTTCATCCCGAAACTTAAGAAATAAACAACTCGGGATACTTAGCAGGCATGCTATCCTCGGTTTCCCAAGTCGCCTCCTCGACACCATGTCTCGACCACTGCACTTTGACCAAAGGAATGGTCTTATGCCTCAGTCGCTTCTCACGGTGTTCCAAAATCTTCAAGGGACGCTCCTCGAAGGTAAAATCTTCGGCAATCTCGACCTCGCCAAAGTCGATGATGTGACTAGGATCCGGAACATATTTCCTCAGCTGGGAAACATGAAAAACGCTATGAACATGACTCAAGGCCGGGGGTAACGCCAAACGGTATGCCAACTCACTGACTCGCTCGAGAATCTCAAAGGGTCCAATAAATCTCGGACTCAACTTCCCTTTCCTCCCGAATGAAAAACTCCCTTCGTCGGCGACACCTTTAGCAAAACGTGGTCTCCCACCTCGAATTCCAAAGGTCGACGACGGACGTCGGCATACGACCTCTGTCGACTCTGGGCAGTCAACATCCATTCCTAAATCAAATCCACCTTCCGCCTCGTCTCTAGGACAATATCCGGTTCGGTCCCAACCAAATCGGACGCTTCATTCCAACAAATCGGCGATCGACATCGCCGCCCATAGAGCGCCTCATACGGTGCCATCCGGATCGACGCGTGCCAACTATTGTTGTACGTGAATTCGATCAATGGCAAATGCTCCTCCCACCACTACTCCCCGAGAGCACAAGCACGCAACATGTCCTCGAATGTCCTGGATAGTGCTCCGACCGTCCATCCGATCGGGATGAAAAGAGGTACTCAACCGCAAACGGGTACCCAACGCCTTATGCACCGCCCGCCAAAAGTGCGATACAAAACGGCCATCACGATCCAAACAATAGACTTGAGTACCGTGAAGTCTCACAATCTGCGCGATAAACACACGAGCCAACTTCTCCGGGCCCCAAGTGTCCTTGATGCCCAGAAAATGTGCCGACTTGGTCAGACGATCAACAACCACCCACACCATATTCATGCCCGACCTCGATCTCGGCAAACTCGTAACAAAATCCATCGATATATCTTCCCATTTCCATTCCGGAACGGAAAGTGGCTGCAATAACCCAGCCGGTCGCTGATGCTCAATTTTGACCTGCTGACAAGTCAAACATTTTGCTACAAATTGCGCGACCTCCTCCTTCATATCATTCCACCAGAAGTTCCTCCTCAGGTCCTTGTACATCTTACTCGAACCAGGATGAACGGAATAGGGTGTAGAATGGGCCTCACGCAAAATACTCTGTCGCAATTCTGGATCGTTCGGCACACAAAGCCGACTCTGGAATCTCAAAACACCATCCTCGTGAATCACAAACCCAGGAGACTTTCCCTTAAGAACGTTCTCTCGGATTTGAATAATCATCGGATCCTCTAACTGCTTCAGCTTAATTTCATCGATCAAAGACGACGAAATCTCTAAAGCACGAAGTTGCCCGACGGCCCCAGGCAACAAAACTTCAACATCTAACTCGATCAAAGCCCGCCGAAGCTCAGACTGAGACGTAAGGATCTCAAGCGTTCGCAACGCAACCGGTTTCCGACTCAAGGCGTCGGCCACGACGTTCGCCTTGCCCGGATGATAAAGAATTTCAAGGTCATAATCCTTAATCAACTCTAACCACCTCCTCTGCCTCATATTCAACTCCCGCTGAGTAAATATGTATTTCAGACTTTTATGATCGGTAAAAATCTGACATGCAGAGCCGAAAAGATAGTGACGCCAAATCTTTAGCGCAAAAACAACTGCCGCTAACTCCAAATCATGAGTAGGGTAGTTCAGCTCATACGGCCTCAACTGTCTCGACGCATAGGCAATGGTCTTGCCGTGCTGCATCAATACACACCCAAGACCCTGACCCGAAGCATCGCTATAAACGGCAAAACCCTCGTTGCCACATGGCAACGCCAAAACCGGGGCTGAAGTCAAACGCTTCTTCAGTTCCTCAAAACTCGACTGACTCTCGACATTCCAAATGAACTTCTCGGATTTCTGGAGCAACTGTGTAAGTGGCCGAGCTAGTTTTGAGAAACCCTCGACGAACCTACGATAGTAGCCAGCCAAACCCAAGAAACTACGAACCTCCTTCACATTTGTGGGCGGTGCCCAATCCAACACTGCCTCAATTTTCTGCGGATCCACACGAACTTCCTACCGAAATCACGTGACCCAAAAACATCACTTCCTTCACTAACTCGCATTTCGAGAACTTCGCATAGAGTTGCTCGGTCCTCAAAATGTCTAACACTATCCGCAAATGATGGGCATGCTCTTCCTCATTCCTCGAATAGATAAGAATATCGTCAATGAAGACGGCGACACACTTATCCAAATACTCGATAAAGACTTTGTTCATCAATTGCATGAACACCGCCGGCGCATTAGTTAACCCGAAAGGCATAACTACAAACTTGTAATGTCCGTATCTCGTCCGAAAAGCTGTTTTCGGCACGTCGGACTCTCTCACCCGGAGCTGATAGTACCCCGATTTCAAATCAATCTTCGAGAATACCGCAGCTCCCTGCAACTGGTCAAACAAGTCATCGATTCTCGGCAAAGGATACTTGTTCTTGATGGTCACCTTGTTTAGTTCGCGATAGTCGATACACAAACGTAGTGAACCATCCTTCTTCCGCACAAACAGGACCGGTGCGCCCCAAGGCGAGGCACTCGGTCGAACATACCCCGACTCAAGAAGCTCACTCAACTGCTTCTTCAACTCTGCCATCTCTGAAGGTGCCATGCGATACGGCGCCTTCGAAATCGGAGCCGCGCCCGGCTCTAACTCTATAGCAAACTCAACCTCACGATCCGGTGGCAATCCCGGTAACTCGTCAGGAAATACATCCGGAAACTCACTAATGACTGGAATCGATGAAAACTCGACTCTGCCATTCTCCATCTTCAAGACGTAGCACCAATAACCAGTACACCCCTTTCGCAGGAGACTCGTCGCCTTCAAGGCATTAATGACAAATTTCTGATTTCCCCTCCTTCGCCCCGCGAAGGAGTGCTCGGTTCCATCCTCGGCTAACATGGTGATGATCCTCGTGCGGTAGTTCATGATTGCGCCATGCCGCTCGAGCCAATCATCCCCTAGAATCAAATCCTAACCCTCAATATTAACGAAAATAAGATTAGAGAGCCAAGCTCTCTCACAAATAAACACAGAGCAGTCTCGGACCTCTCGATCACCGACAATTCTATCACCGCTAGGAAGTTTAACGATGAAAGGCTCGCAAGGTGACAAGCAGTCGAGACTCAAACGGCGTACACACTCTAGAGAAATGAATGAATGCGTGGCACCCGAATCAAAAAGCACACTGACAGGATGAGAATGAATATAAACGGTACCTGTCGCCACAGTAGCTGCTGGGTCATCGGCCCTCCTTATCTCGTATATACGCGGCTGGGCGGAGCCGACACTGGAAGCTCCACCCCTAGCAGGCTGACCCCGACCCCTACCTCGGCCGGCAATCGGTGGAGGCGGCGGAGCAAACGAGCCCTGGTTCACACTCGGCTCCATAGGTGCTGGGTGAGAAGAACGGGCACCGCGAAGCTGTTTGATCTGCTCACAAAAAGGGGCCTTGTGGCCTAGCTGTCCACAAGTATGACAGGTAAACTTCGGACGAGAACACTGTCGGCTCCTATGGCCATGCACACCACAGTTAAAACATATGGGCTCACGAGCGGAGGTTCCGGCGGCACCCCGAAAGCTCCCAGAGAAATGAGCCGAACCGCCCGTAGAAATATTTGCAGCTTGAGATTTCTGCTGACCTCCACTCTTGGGACCAGAAAAATTTCCGACCGACTTCTGCTTCTTGCTCTCACGAGCCAAATCACTCGCCGTCACTGACATATCATAAGCGAGGGCCCTACTCTGATAATCCTTCAAGGTAGTGCAGACGAGTCCAGACATGTAGTCCCGAATGGGCAGCTTCATCCTCCTGGAAAAATGGAAAATTTTGTCGCTCTCAGCGACAACTTGGGTCTTCACATAACCCAACTCCTTGTTAAAGTCGGCAATGGCCTGAGATACGGGGATATCCCGTGGTTGAGCATCATAGAAAGCATGCACTCGAGCCTGTCTGACCGGCCACGGACAATACTCAGTCTCCATCAACTCCTGAAACTCGGCCCACGAAGCAACATGATCTTTGGGACCAATGGCCTCCCACCAATCCGTGGCGTCTCCCGTGAGAAAGTATTGAGCAATAGGGACCTTACGGTCCCTGGGCGCTTGGTAGCAAGAAGACTTTAGATATCTCCTTGATCCACCCTTCCCAGCCGATCGGGTCTGAAGCTCCCGAAAACTGAGGAGGATGCATCTTGATGACATCCTAGAGCCAGCGATCTGCTCCGCCCCGATTAGCATGGGCCTGATCGGGGTTCTGGACCACCTGAGCTATAGCCGCCATTTGGTTAACCATTTGCTGCATAACAGCCGCAATTCCAAGATCGGCGCGCTCCTGAGAGGAAGCGTGACTGTGACGGTCGCCGGTACTGCCGGCTCCTGAAGAATGCGACGTGGCTGCCCCACCGGCTGCCCCACGTCCTCGGCCGCGCCCACGACCACGACCACGACCACGACCACGGTTTCCTCCGGCATCCATACTGGTGTTAAGAGATAACAGAAGTATATTGATGATGAGTAAGGGAGGAAAAGGTAATAACGATTCGAAAAGCGGAAATACTATGCAAGAAAACAAAAGACCGAATAAGAAAACTTACGAGCGCTGGAAGTACCGAGATGCTGGCAGCGGTGTCACAATGTGCAAAACAAAACACGACTAGACCCAAATAACCAACAAGCCTAGGTATCCATAAACCTAGAGCTCCGATACCATTTCTGTAACACCCCCGAGATATTCGAAGTATATTACAGCGCCGTGGACCCCTACATGGGACCCACCAGGCTACAACTAGAAAACACCCCTCGACTAACCATCTCGGTTAGCGAGAACACACATTTAAATAATATAACATATAAAGGTACGCCCGGAGTAACCGGCGAAATAAGCAACAGTCGACAATGTAGCAATTTAAAATAATACAACACGGGGTTTGAATTGAAAAGCCTAAGTACTCGCGAGTACGGTCTATCAGTTCATAAATATAGTAAACAACCATGTCGAAGTGGGCAAGAGAAATAAGTAGACTCGAGTGCACATGTCAACGACCCCGGCCAACATCTCGTACTGTCCCAGCGCTCGCTCGTCCGGATGATCATAACCTGAAATTCATAACAAGAATTTCCCCGAGATGGGTCCCCATAGGGGTTAGCAATTACGCTAGTACAAGTAATCAAGGCAAACCAATCGCTTACACATTTCATAGTACATGCACCAATATCATTTCAAAAACCAAAACCAGACATGTCTTTTCCGGAAATAAATAGTCAAACAATTTGCCTTGGGAACAGAGTAATATTATAGATTCCCGCACGAGGCCTCTAAGGACCCTCCCGCGCTGGCTATATTACAAAACAGAACACGCACATGCATCGCCTTGGGAACAGAGTAATATCATAGATTCCCGCACGAGGCCTCTAAGGACCCTCCCGCACTGGCTAGCTAAACAAACTCATGAATCGAGGACTCAACCCTTTCGATTCCCTCCTTGATCCCGTCGGACCAACACGAGGTGAGCAAATCACACGCAAAATACATTACCATTCCACGTTAAGCATAAAGGTTCCCAAAAATACTTGCCTTGAATAATAAACGACGCAACGAACGGAAGGAAAAACACCGGTGACCGATAGGAGCCGATAATCACGAACCTAACGATACGAAGAACACAATCACGACCAATCCTAAATGAATACGGAATTGGAATACACCCGAAAACCCGTATAGAAACAACGACGAGGGCGGACCACAACCAAATCCTCTCGATTACAAAATTACTACGAAATATACCATGAATCCGTAGGGTAACCAACGAAATCGACAAGATTAATCATGTACATCATGAATTAATCTAACATACGGAACGAATCGGACGAAACATGAAAACCCCCTTCAATCACCCAAAACAAGGTTTTAGGAGTTTACCTTGAATAATGACGAATAACACGATTAGAGGTTGATACTATGCTCCAATAACTCGAAGAAGATGATGGCTCGGAGTTATCAAGCTTCAAATCGCCGGAAATACCAAGGAGATCGCCAGAGTCGGATGGGAGGAGAAGGATCGAAATGGCCGAATCGGTCAACCCCGGGTTTATAAACCTGGGGCTGCTACGCACGTTAGCCACCACATGCTAACGCACGTAAGCCGATACGACGTAAGCCATAAGGGCCTTACGACGTAACCAAAAAGGCGTAATCGCCCGAATCGAGCATCAAGCATGCACGTAACCAAAAAGGGTGTTACGTACGTAACCAAAATGGCAGAATCGCCTGAACTGAATTACACTAGGACGTTACGTACGTAACCAAAAAGGGTGTTACGTACGTAACATTCCTTTCTGTGGAGCACAGGCCAGAAATGAAGGAGGGGGTACCGAGAAAGAATCGAAATACAACGGTGAACAATTCACGATGGTACGAACGTAAGGGGCCTGAAACGACAAACTTAAGTGCCGAAGGAAAACATATTCCCGACTACTCAAAGGTTCAGAAAAACAACATCAAGCGTAAATTTCCCAAACTTTTGGGAAATTTACAAAACGGTCCAAACATGCGAAATGTACGAAACATGGTCGAAACACCAACAAAAGCTCACAACGCCCACAATAACATGAGATCGATCTTCGGCAACCCCGAAACGGCGGTTCCGAACGACGATTACGATAATATGCGAAATAACGACATGAAACATCAAATCGAGTAAAATGAGTCCGAATCAAGCTCGAACGACAAAAAGTTCAATGTCAAATGTCCTCAAAATGACAATACGATTACAAGCGAGCTGTTAAAAACGAAAAATGCACTAAAATGAGAATAATAAGAGAAGGGGAAAATGCGGATATTACATTTGATACGTATATTGAGCGTTTGTTCGTAATTGTCATTCAAGGTTGTTCGAGCGACCGACATCTCATTGTAGGATGTTTGTTCGAGGAAGGACATTCTTCACCGGTTGTGTAAGTTAAATCTTACTCGGTTAAAAGGATATTCATTCCTTTTGTTGTTGTTCATTTATAATCATAATTCATTCATAATGTATTAACTGTATTGGGACTTGTAATTGTCAATTAATCACTTCATTCATTAGGAACGATGGTTCCAATCATTTCATTGAGCTATCTTTCGTTTCACTATCATTTCATCTCAGTGAGTCATTCTTGATTGTGTCGGGTTGTTATTCATTATTATTCTTCATGGTCATTCCTTGCCCATATGACCTTCTGGGTTCATATTGCGTGGCTGGGTGGGGATGTGTGGAATTTTTAGTCGGGCACGTGATGGTCATGTGTTGGGTTCACCGACACATTAGACTGTGCACACGGTAATGTACCTCCGTGAGACTAATTAGGTACAAGGGCGGGTGTGTCCGGACACTCGTCTTGTGCACTTGCACATATCATTACGGGTGTACTATGATGTCTCTCTTCAGCGTCATTTCATAATTAAGATATATCATGATTGTGTTTATTCAACTCTTGAGGATTGTTGTTCTGTGTAACTGGCCCCATTGTGGGATGTTGTTTTCAGGTCATTTCAAGGCTAAGGCACGGGAAGAGAACGTTGACGGCGCGGAGTCCCAGTGATACTAGTAGGGGGCCACAGTCCTTTCATTCACTCGTGTTTTCTTTATTTTATTTCCGCTGCAGACTTTCATTTGGATATTCATTTCATTCAGTGTTGTATATTTTATCTTCATATAAAATATACATGTATTCGGTATTATCTTGGGTGTGTTGTAATGAAACTCCTCATCGGAGCGATTGATGATATGTTGTGGTTCGGTACTACAATTATATTGTTTAATTCATTAATTTTCATTCGCCTCGTGGGTCCCAGTCGGGGGGTCCACGGCATTGTAATATCCGCCTAGTTTGGGGTGTTACAGATAAAGTGTATAATTCAATATATAACCTAACTTCCTCGTGGGATCGATAAACCGGACTCAAAAAGTACACTTACTACTTGATACGATATCGTGCACTTGCGATAGTTACATAAAAGACGTGTCAAGTTTTTGACGCCATTGCCGATGAAGTACTAATGTTATTTTTGAAATCTTACATTGTAAACTATTGTTATAGATACAATTTCTCGACGTTGTAACTTAGTACTCAATTGTGTTTGTCCGGTCATGTGGCGGATAGTGGTACTCTGTGACTATTAAAGTCGGATTTTTCAGTTTCCCACAACAACTGATATTTGTAATATTTTCTCCCTTTATTTTTATTTTATTTTTTATCATGGAAGAAACTTTGAATAGCATTGAAAAGAGATTTCCCTTTCTTCGCAAAAAAGTCATTTTAAAAATTTACAAGACAAGACTTGAAAGGATGAGATTGCTTATGAATAAAAGCATACCTTTTGACATTAGATTCATTATTGAAGCCAAACTGAGAATAGCATGTGAATTCACTGAAATACCTACTAGATTTTTACCAGGGCTTGGAAAAAATTCATATGCCAAGAAACGACGAGCAAAGATAATAGTCGTTTGCTATAAATATTCTAGATGGAACTGTAATTTAAAATGTCGATCTTTAAGAATTCCATCTACAAACAGAGAAGATAAAATTCAGTTCATTAAGGATGGTTTGAATAAAGAGAATTTAGATAATACCGAAATTTCTCTTGACACGCATCCTAGTGGACTCGTACATTACGGAATTCGATGTTTGTGGAATAAATTCAAACCAGAATATGAACAACGTCTTGGGAATCTGACGTTAAAAGACCCAGCTTGCCAATTTGTAAGAAAATTGGATGGGAAGCTTCTCCCCGACTCATTGAATGCGTTTAAGCCATTTCTGAACGTAAAATCAGAGGAAGATGTGACCCACAATCACAACTACTGTACATACACATAAGTATCTTTTATTTTTATTGTATGATGAGATTTTCTGAATAAAAAAAAGTGATACGCAATAAATGCATTCCTTATTCTATTGAGTAGTTGAAGCGCAATTAACGTAATCACAGATTTGTTAAAAAAATTTACCTTATTTTTCTTCTATAAATAAACATTGTGCTTGTTTCTATTATTGATCCCTCAAATTTGTACTTTTCTCTTTATCTCTCAAATAAGTTTCTTTTCAAAAATAGAATCATCATCTTCCACAAAGAGATTTAACTCAGTTTGCATTTTTGGTGGAGCTAGTTATGTAACAGAGGCATGCTTTACTGAAGCAGCTCACAACTTGGGTCGTACCTTAGGAGAAAAATGCATTCATGTAGTTTACGGAGGAGGAAGTCTACGATTAATGGGATGCGCTGCTGCTTCTGCCAATATGGAAGGAGTAAAAGTGTTGGAAATAATTCCAAAACCTCTGGCTGAAAGTAAAATCACCGGGGCAACTATTGGAGATGAGTTTAGAGCTGTAAATATATAAGATCGCATAACTCACATGATGAATAATTCTGACGCCTTTATCACCCTTCCCGGTGGTTTTGGCACTCTTGAGAAACTTTTTCATTTAGTTACCAGAGCCCAGCTAAATGTTCATAAAAAACCGATAGGTCTGCTTAATGTCAATGGTTTCTTTGATGGTTTACTATCTTTCATCGACTACTCTACTGATAGAGGTTTTATTTCCGAGCGTCCTAAACGAATCATAGTCGTTGCAACAACACCAGAAGAACTAATCAATAAACTTATTGAATTTATTCCTCAACCAGATCCAGCTCTAGCTAATATTGTCTGGATGGAAGATTTTACCGTGAGAAAACGAAAAGTGGATTCATTCATCTCCCTTTGATAACTCATATTGGACCTATTGTTATTTTTACTTTATGTCGTGTGTAAAAATTGTGCTAAATGATGGCAGCTTAAGGAGTTTCTTTTTGATCTCTTGATGCGCATCTATTCATGATTTATGTATTGTTATTTTTATTGCTGTAATTTTTATTATTTGTTTTTAGTAAAAGCATTGATGGCAGCATAAGGCGACTCTTCGGACTTTCCTGAAGCGCATCTTAAAAATTGTGTTATACTTCCGGGTATATTTTTTTATTTTTTTCTTCTGTTGCTTGCCGCGTATAATTTTTTTCTTGCCGATCCAAAAAGGTGTTAGCTCAAGCATCAGCTTTCATAACAGGGAGTATTCTGCTTTTCTCCCTTGATTTTTATTATTATTTTTTTAAACTGAGGACAGTTTCTTTTTTATGTTTGGGGTGGTGTGTTTTGATTATTTTGGTGTGTTTAGCTTTATTGTGTTGTGTTTTGATTATTTTGGTGTGTATAGCTTTGATTATTGTGGTGTGTTTTGATTATTTTTGTTTGGCTTTGATTTTTTTTAGTGTATATTTATATATATTTATTTTGTTTATTTTGATTT
This sequence comes from Orobanche coerulescens, assembly GCA_033398695.1. Lineage (NCBI taxonomy): Eukaryota > Viridiplantae > Streptophyta > Magnoliopsida > Lamiales > Orobanchaceae > Orobanche > Orobanche coerulescens. The sequence continues at coordinate 210,145 of JAWKAU010000209.1, forward strand.
GTGAGATTTCTAGATCTGGCCATAACACCAATAAGTTAGCTATATATAAGTTTCTAAAATAGTTTTAACCGGTAAAAAAATTGTATATTCCAAAATTTTTTAGCCTTAATCTCTCTTTCCAAGCCTTGTAAATATCATTTAAAATCGAGTCATTCGTTACCTTGAGAAAAGAAGAATCATTCGGTTGATGAAAAATAGAAGTGAAATTTACTTAATTTGTGGAGTTTTTTATTTTTCATGCTTAACTAATAAATGTTTTTCTGCAAAAATTCTATTCCCTCGAAAAAAATGAGTTGGTGAAAAGAGCTACACGTTAGCAAATAACGATGTGAAAGCTATCACTAAAAAGGATGTAGATTATAAGCAGATTTGAATTAATTGGTGGCTGAATTTTAATACACTCAATTGAACAATCACAATATTTGATGATGCTGGTGAAATTCTTTTTCTTATTGAGTTGAAAAATAAATGAGTGATCGAGAGCAACCATTAAAGAGAGTCGTGTGTGTCACGAGTGGGAAAGAAATAATCAACCTTTTTTGGGGGGTAAACCTTGCATTTTGGAATTATAAAAATAAAACCGTATTTTAACTTCAAAATCATTAGTAGATTTATTTTGAATCTTGATTTATTTCTATCTACTGTATAAAGCTGGTTGTTGTGTATTAATGGCAGTTTGATCTCTTTTTCTCTTTATATATAATTATTTTTCTTAATTTATGTGTGTATTATTTTTCTTATTTTGTGTCTTATTTTTTTATTTTGAGCGTGAATAATAAAGAGTCTTGCTTGGGACTAGCAAGAATTCAAGTTTGGGGTGTGATAAGTGTCAGTTTTATACACTTATCCGTGATTTGTATTGATACATTTCACCCATAATTATGAGCTAGTCTACTCGTTTTTACTTTAAATTAATTAGTTTTTAATAATTTTATTTTTATAGGATGAAGATGTAAATTTAACCTTAATCGGATTGAATTACTGATTTACTTAAGAAATAGCATGTTTATAAATATTCTCTTTATTGAGTTTTTATGTATTCATGTTGTAGAGCTTTTCGAAACGAGTTCGGCAGTCTTTTCGGATTCAAAATCAGAGTTATATATCAAAAGTTATCATCCGAAGAAGATTTGGGGCGAAAACGCAAAAGTCTAAGAAATTCTGGGCAGAAAATGAAGTCTGGCACTCCATACGGGCATAACATCTGAAAGTTACGGTCGTAACTCACACAGCAACTAATGTGCAAAAAGCCGAAGCAAAGTTACGGCCGTAACATCTTAAAGTTACGGCCGTAAGTCCTCATAGTTACGGCCGTAACTCCTGAAAGTTACGGCCGTAACTCTTGCAGATTTTTGATCATTTTTAAATCTTTTATAATTTTGGTCTATTATTGAGGGGATGGCTGGCCTTGATCCGATCTAATGTAATAATGCTGGAGTTTTGGAGCTATTAAATGACTTTAGGTGTATAAATAGACCCCTTAGATCCATCATTTAGGATCATTCATCTTATATTTTTCATACTTTGTAATATTTTTCTTTGTGTGAAGAACACACTTGTGTTCTTGAGAGTGTATGTAATAGTGGTTTAGCTTATGTTGTTGAGGGAGTTTATTGCTTCCTTCTCCTTTATCTACTAAGGGAGTTGGGATCAATTCTTTCCCTTTTTCAACTAATAAGGACCACTCAAACTTGTAATATGTTGAATAAACCCTTCATGGGCTAAGTTATCCTTAGTTGGGATTATAAACAATATTTGTCATGTTATTTAAGTTTGTATAAAGATCTATTATGGATTACTTATTATTATGTGTGATTTTCATTGTTTTACCAATCTTTATTTATTTGGCCAATAAATGATGATATTTATGGTCTTCATATGTTTCGAACGAAAATATGTTTGATTAGTTGTTCTAGGGGATAGAAATATACCTCTAGACCTTAGATGATTCTTTGAGTTATTTTCATAAAACCTAATGCTATGTATTGAAGATAATCAACATAGAAATATAGTGGATTGATTCAATATATAAGGGGCGTTTGGACATTCGAAAGAGGAACCGTCTTTTTGAGGAAAATCGAATCTACACAACATAATAAGTAAATTCATCTTATGATCTCCTATACATCTTATATAACTAATGATGAAATAAGTTTGTAATCCCAACTATTTCATTTCACCCTTTTATTGATCTATTATTAGTGCAATCTTTCATTTTCTTTAATTTTAGAACTATTATTGCATTTTCCTTGCAATTGTAAAACCAAACTCTTCAAGTGTGTGTTTCACTCATCTTAATCCCTATAACAAATAGATAAAGTGTATAATTCAATATATAACCTAACTTCCTCGTGGGATCGATAAACCGGACTCAAAAAGTACACTTACTACTTGATACGATATCGTGCACTTGCGATAGTTACATAAAAGACGTGTCAAGTTTTTGGCGCCGTTTCCGGGGAAGTACTAATGTTATTATTGAAATCTTACATTGTAAACTATTGTTATAGATACAATTTCTCGATGTTGTAACTTAGTAGTCAATTGTGTTTGTCCGGTCATGTAGCGGATAACAGTACTCCGTGACTATTAAAGTCGGATTTTTCAGTTTCCCACAACAACTAATATTTGTAGATATTTTATCCCTTTATTTTTATTTTATTTTTTTATCATGGAAGAAACTTTGAATAGCATTGAAAAGAGATTTCCCTTTCTTCGCAAAAAAATCATTTTAAAAATTTACAAGACAAGACTTGAAAGGATGAGGTTGCTTATGAATAAAAGCATACCTCTTGATATTAGATTCATTATTGAAGCCAAAGTGAGAATAGCATGTGAATTCACTGAAATACCTTCTAGATTTTTACCAAGGCTTGGAAAAAGTTCATATGCCAAGAAACGACGAGCAAAGATAATAGTCGTTTGCTATAAATGTGCTACATGGAACTGTAATTTAAAATATCGATCTTTAGGAATTCCATCTACAAACAGAGAAGATAAAATTCAGTTCATTAAGGATGGTTTGAATAAAGAGAATTTAGATAATATCGAAATTTCTCTTGACACGCATCCTAGTGGACTCGTACATTACGGAATTCGATGTTTCTGGAATAAATTCAAACCAGAATATGAACAACGTCTTGGGAATCTAACGTTAAAAGACCCAGTTTGCCAATTTGTAAGAAAATTAGATGGGAAGCTTCTCTCCGACTCATAGAAGGCGTTTAAGCCGTTTCTGAACGTAAAATCAGAGGAAGATGTGACCCACAATCACAACTACGGTACATACACATAAGTATCTTTTATTTTTGTTGTATGGTGAAATTTTCTGAATAAAAAAAGTGATACGCAATAAATGCATTCCTTATTCTATTGAGTAGTTGAAGCGCAATTAACACATCACAGATTTGTTAAAAAAAATTACCTTATTTTTCTTCTATAAATAAACATTGTGCTTGTTTCTATTATTCATCCCTCAAATTTGTACTTTTCTCTTTATCTCTCAAATAAGTTTCTTTTCAAAAATAGAATCATCATCTTCCACAAAAAGATTTAACTCAGTCTGCATTTTTGGTGGAGCTAGTTATGGAATAGAGGCATGCTTTATTGAAGCAGCTCACAACTTGGGTCGTACCTTAGGAGAAAAATGCATTCATGTAGTTTACGGAGGAGGAAGTCTATGATTAATGGGACGCGCTGCTGCTTCTGCCTATATAGAAGGAGTAAAAGTGTTGGAAATAATTCCAAAACCTCTGGCTGAAAGTAAAATCACCGGGGCTACTATTGGAGATGAGTTTAGAGCTGTAAATATGCAAGATCGCAGAACTCACATGATGAATAATTCTGACGCCTTTATCACCCTTCCCGGTGATTTTGGCACTCTTGAGGAACTTTTTCATGTAGTTACCAGAGCCCAGCTAAATGTTCACAAAAAACTGATAGGTCTGCTTAATATCAATGGTTTCTTTGATGGTTTACTATCTTTCATCGACTACTCTGCTGATAGAGGTTTTATTTCCGAGCGTGCTAAACGAATCATAGTCGTTGCAACAACACCAGAGGAACTAATCAATAAACTCATTGAATTTGTTTCTCAACCAAATCCAGCTCTAGATAATATTGTCTGGATGTAAGATTTTACCGTGAGAAAACGAAAAGTGGATTCATTCCTCTCCCTTTGATAACCCATATTGGACCTATTGTTATTTTTACTTTCTGTCGTGTGTAAAAATTGTGCTAAATGATGACAGCTTAAGGAGTTTCTTTTTTATCTCTTGATGCACATCTATTCACGATTTATGTATTGTTATTTTTATTGCTGTAATTTTTATTATTTGTTTTTAGTAAAAGCATTGATGACAGCATAAGGAAACTCTTCGGACTTTCCTGAAGCGCATCTTAAAAATTGTGTTATGCTTCCGGGTATATTTTTTTTATTTTTTTTCTTCTGTTACTTGCCGCGTATATTTTTTTCTTGCCGATCCAAAAAGGTGTTAGCTCAAGCATCAACTTTCATAACAGGGAGTATTCTGCATTTCTCCCTTGCTTTTTATTATTATTTTTTTAAACTAAGGACAGTTTCTATTTCAACTTTGGGGGTGGTGTGTTTTGATTATTTTGGTGTGTTTGGTATTTTTGTGTGTTTAGCTTTGATTATTGTGTTGTGTTTTGATTATTTTGGTGTGTTTAGCTTTGATTATTGTGGTGTGTTTTGATTATTTGTGTTTGGCTTTGATTTCTTTTTAGTGTATATTTATATATATTTATTTTGTTTATTTTGATTTGTGAGATTTTTAGATCTGGCCATAACACCAATAAGTTTGCTATATACAAGTTTATAAAATCGTTTTAACCGGTAAAAAATTTGTATATTCCAAAATTTTTGAGCCTTAATCTCTATTTCCAAGCCTTGTAATTATCATTTAAAATCGAGTCATTTGTTATCTTGAGAAAGGAAGAATCAGTCGGTTGATGAAAAATAGAACTGAAATTTACTTAATTTGTGGAGTTTTCGATTTTTCATGCTTAACTAATAAATGATTTTTCTGCAAAAATTATATTCCCTGGAAAAAAATGTGTTGGTGAAAAGAGCTACACATTAGCAAATAACAGTGTGAAAGCTATCACTAAAAGGGATGTAGATTATAAGCAGACTTGAATTAATTGGTGGCTGAATTTCAATACACTCAATTTCGTGAACAATCACAATATTTAATGATGCCGATGAAATTCTTTTTCTTATTGAGTCGAAAAATAAACGAGTGATCGAGAGCAACCATTAAAGGGAGTCATGTGTGTCACGAGTGGGAAAGAAATAATCAACCTTTTGGGGGGCAAACCTTGTATGTTGGAATTACAAAAATAAACCGTGTTTTAACTTCAAAATCATTAGTAGATTTATTTTGAATCTTGATTCATTTCTATCTACTGTATAAAGTTGGTTGTTGTGTATTAATGGTAGTTTGATCTCTTTTTCTCTTTATATATAATTATTTTTCTTAATTTGTGTGTGTATTATTTTTCTTATTTTGTGTCTTATTTTTTTATTTTGAGCGTGAATAATAAAGAGTCTTGCTCGGGACTAGCAAGAATTCAAGTTTTGGGGTGTGATAAGTGTCACTTTTATACACTTATCCGTGATTTGTATTGATACATTTCACCCATAATTATAGCTAGTCTACTCGTTTTTACTTTAAATTAATTAGTTTTTATTAATTTTATTTTTATAGGATGAATATGTCAATTTAGCCTTAATCGGATTGAAACTGATTTACTCAAGAAATAACATGTTTATAAAATATTCTCTTTATTGAGTTTTTATGTATTCATGTTGTAGAGAATTTCGAGACGAGTTCGGCAGTCTTTCCGGATTCAAAATCAGAGTTATATATTAAAAGTTAGCATCCGAAGAAGATTTGGGGCGAAAACGCAAAAGTCTAAGAAATTCTGCGCTGAAAATGAAGCCTGAAACTCCATACGGGCGTAACTTCTGAAAGTTACGGCCGTAACTCACACAACAACTAATGTGCAAAAAGTCGAAGCAAAGTTACGGCTGTAACATCTGAAAATTACGACCGTAAGTCCTCATAGTTACGGCCGTTGTAATATCCGCAAATTCGATCTCCGGTAATTTTATTTTTTGGCGAAAGTCTGTTTTGACAACTCGCTTGGGACCGTTTCATCATTCTGAGAATGATTAACTCTGCACTTGTTGACATCCGAGTTCATTTCGGTGTTGTTTTGTTGAGTTCCGTGCTTCGTAGCGACTTTTCCGCACTCGAGTTCGATTCTTGCGAATCTTGTTCGAAACTACTATTTCGAGTTTCCCGTAAGTCCGTTTAACTTTGTTAGACGTGTTATGAACTTCGGTTTGGTTATCCGATCACGTATCGTGACTTTCGGGCATTTTGGGCTATTTTTGTAATTTTCCATAGTTGTGGGTATCCGTTTACGTATTTATTGTCTCGACCCTTTTTATGGTCGCGTTCAAGTTTGATTGTAACTCAAGATCTTAGTATGATCTTATTCTGGAGCTTTCCGTGCGTATCTTGAACTTGGTATTTCGATCGGAGGAGTCCGTTGTTGTAACCAGCTTTGAGAGCACTACTGCTGTAGTTCTGGTGCCTTAGCGCACGCTATCGAGCAGCAGGGTCTGAGGTTAGTAGCTTGATTCAGGCCATTAGCGCACGCTAAGGGCAGGTGGCTAGCGCGTGCTACGGTGCAGTAGTTAGCGTACGCTACACGTTTGGTAGCGCACGCTAACTGGTAGTTCGAGGCAGTCCAGTGGCTACTGGAATGGGTCTGGAGGTTTCGTTAGCGCACTCTAACTTTTGGTGGTTAGCGCACGCTAACTGTGCATTTGGCAGAACGTTTGTTCTGATGCCTCGATAGCGCACGCTAATCAGGTAGGATTGGCGCACGCTAAGCTGTCCAGTATATAAACTGGAAAGTAGTCATTAATCTTCATTTTTCTTCATTTCTTCTTCTTCCTCCGCGGGTCTGAGACGAGGCGACTAGGGTTCGCGACCTGGGCTAATTTTCTTCCATTCCAAGGTGTTTTGGGTCATCCTAGGTGATTATAACATCATTTAATCCATTGTTCTTCATCGAATCAAGGTATCTTTCTTGATTTCCTTCGAGTAGACTTTTTGGGGGATTTGTTCTTGATTTCGTTTTCCATCCATTTTTGATGAACCAATTGTTGTAAAATGATGTTTTTAAACATATCCTATGGATTGAATATCCATAATTTTGGTTGGGAATTCCATTTTCATGTTTTGTCGGGTCGATTTGTGTTCTTGGCCGTTTTGGGGGAAACCCTTGAACTTTCGTTGTTTGTTCCTTGAATTCAGCGGCTTTGTGTCGTACTTTGGAATTCATTTCATTGTAATTGCTGTCGTTCGTAGTTTATTGTTGCGGGTTGTCGTTCGACGGAGTCGGCGGGTTCGTAGTTGGTCCGAGTCTCCTCAGTTCGGTCGATTCTCCGCATTATGGTTATTCGAGGCAAGTACCTTGTCCATACAATTCTTGTTTTATGGATATGATAATTAGTGATCGTCTCCTTGTGTTTATTTGATCATTTGAATTTCACTTTCAAAGATTCGGTTAGCCTTGTTAAAGGCCCTCTTTCAAAACGCGTGTGTTTTGTGGACATTGTGTTCGTGGATGGTTACGTGAATTACTATGAATACACTTGGTGTTGTCGTTGTGCTTTGATAATATATATGTATATATTATCTCATATCGGTGCGTTGTGATTTGACCATTGCGTCGTGCATTGTAATTGTTGCCATTGAGTGAATTACTTGGATATTATTGATGTGATATGTTATTTGTGTGAATGTGTGGATATGGTTGAAGGTCTACGGTGACACATGGCACGTGATCATGTGGTCAGGATTCAACAAGTGATTGATCCAACCGTGAGAGCCTGAGATAATATACGGTGACACATGGCTTGTGATCAAGTGGTCAGGATCCAATAAGTGATTGATCCAACCGTGAGATATGGTGTGTGATTTGTTTAGCTAGCCAGCTCGGGAGGGTCCTTAGAGGCCTCGAGTGGGATTTGTGGCTTCATCCCGGTCCTAGGCGATGCATGTGCGTGATTTGTTTTATGATTGTGGCCAGCTCGGGAGGGCCCTTAGAGGCCTCGAGTGGGATTTGTGGCTTCGTCCCGGTCCTAGGCAATGCTTGTGCGTGATTACATTGTGTTTATTTTATGTCCGTCGAGGACACGTGATATGGGTTCTGACCATGTGAATTGTTAGTGGTTTTCTATTCGCGAAATCAAAAACCTTTGGGTTGTGACCCTGTTGATTTTGGAAAGAGAAGGATTTGATAATCCTAAATTATTTTCTATTAAAAATCCCGAGGGTATTTTAAACCATTTTGCAAACCGTTCTTGTTATTTGTGATCTTTCGGATTTGGAAAGTTTTACTCAAAACTCTTGCCTCGGGAAGTATTCGTTTCGTTATAAATCTTTGAGGATCCCTGATTATTTTATTCTTGGAAGTTGAATTATGTGGCTCGTATTTGCACTTTGTACTTGCACTAGCAAAATAGTAGAATTTTGCTAACCCCCGAGTAATCGGGGGGTGGATGTCTGTATTGCATTCAGGTTTTAGGGAGCGTGGCACTGGGTTGGCATGAAGGATGACGAAAGATGATCGATACTAATCACATGTGGAACCGTATGTTGTGTATTGGTTCATTTGTACTTTATTTTCCGCTGCAGTATTTTTCCCCATTATACGGGAGATTGTTGTATTTTGACCCCTGTGTGGACATGTATTGTAATCGAGTTGTATGTTTTTATTGAAAGGCCAAATCGGTCTATTGAGTCTTTTTAGCCTTAAAGGCATTGTCGAGTTGTTCGTTTGTTGTTACCAGCCTGGTAGATCCTTGAGGAAAGGTTCTACGGCGTGTAATATCCCTAAGCGGATTGGGGGTGTTACATAAATGGTATCAGATATTAGGTTGTGGAAACCTAGGTGTCGGGTTTAGTGGTGTCTGTTGAGTTTTTTTCTCGTCAGAATTTGTCTGACTGAGTCGTGTTGCGACGCGTCGTCTGAGTTTGTTGGTCGTGATTAGTATCGTGGGGCGATCATCATCTTCGTGCGACATGTGGTTGTAAGTCTCCCTTCTTTGTATTGTGCCTCGTGTGACACGGGCTATTTGTTTGATTATTTGTTAAGTGATGGAATCTTTATGCAGATTCTTGGTTTCATGATGCATTTATGTGACTCATATTTCGTTTATATGAGGAGTGTTGTCGTTGTTTATGTCCCTTTGACTGTGATAATTGATTGTTTGTTTTCCGGTAAAAGACATGTATTGTCTTGATTTTGAGCGAGTTGATGCGTGTGTTGTGATGTATGTAAGCGAATATTGTTACATGAGCATTTTTGGGCATTCTAGCCCATTGAATTATTTTTGAAAACCTTGAGTATCTTAGAAAATAAATTTCGAGATGTACTTTTAAAATGAATTGTTTTCTCATGGTACTTCCAAGGTACCACAATATGTTTCAAAAATTTTCTACCTCGAGGACCAAAATATTTTGAGATATTTTCAATTATTTTTAGAAATGCAGTTGCTTAGACTCAAGGGTCGAATATTTCTGAATGTTTCAATTTAAAGGAAAGTGTCCTCGTTTCATCAAACGCGAGATGGTTTTCAAAGTCTCGATCATGATGTAGTACTACTTTTTGTAAGGTGATACTCAAGATCAACTAGTGTTTCCAAAATCATTTTTCAAAGGTGGTTTCCATTTTTAAAACCTATTAATTCCCGTTTGAGGTCTGGGGATGTATGTATGATGTTCGCATTGTCGTTATGATGTTAGCTCCCGAGTATGATCGAATTGGTGGCATGAACGTTGAGGCGTTGCCACGCATTTGTTGTACTAGCCCTCTGTAAGAGGTGTGAACTGGTATTCACTGTTTGTCGCCTCGTGGTGATTTGCGTGTTGTTGTCGCACGTGTGTGAGCTGTTAAAGCTTGGGTTTGTACATTTATGTATATGGGTGATTGTTTCATGATGTTTGTGATTGTGTGCTGGCTATCGTTCGAGCTATTGCAATCGTCGAACGATGTCGTTGTTGTTGTGATTGTTGTATGTGTTGATATGTTATGCTGAGTTGGCATCTCCGGTATGTTATTTTGAGATGTTACGTTCCGTTGTATCTAGCATTTGTATATTTGGTATGCCGAGCCGAGTGTTTCAACCGTGGTGTGCCACGTGCTGCATCTGACTCGTTACAGGTTGTCGGGAACAGATAGCTTTTGTCATCTGAAATTGTTTTGCATTGATCGTCGTATGTTTTAAGTTTCGGGGACGAAACTTCTTTTAAAGGGGGTAGAATGTAATACCCGAGATTTTTGTTCTGGATTCGTTGAGTTTTCGGGGTTTTATCGGATTGTTATTGTCCTCATCGTTGGAATTTTGTGCCATGTTTGGGTGTGTCTTGTTGGGACATGTGTTTGGAGGCGTTTCGAATCACTATGTGAGTTTTTCGGTTTTTTTTGGTGTAGCGCACGCTAATGCTTGTGGCATAGCGCACGCTACGGCGTTGTGGTTAGCGCACGCTACTGAATGTGTAGCGCACGCTAACTGGCAGTCCAGAGGCAGTCCAGGAGCTACTGGACTGGGACTGGGGCTTTGTTAGCGCACGCTAAGGTCGATAGCTAGCGCACGCTCATTCTTCTTTCTAGCGCACGCTACCCGGTAGGTACAGTTCTGTCCAGGGGCCACTGGACTGGTTTCGTGACCCGTTAGCGCGCGCTACGCTCATGGGTCTAGCGCACGCTAACGGTGTTATTCGGTAAATTCTGGGCGTTGACCTCGTTAGCGCGCGCTAATGTTGTCTAGTTAGCGCACGCTAATGACTGTCCAGTATAAATACTGGACAGCAAGCTTCACTTCGTCATTTCTCACTTTTCTTCATCCCTTCCGACGGGAGTGAGCTCCAGAGGCGATTTTGAGTGATCTTCTTCTTCTAGCTTCATCTTCGAGCGGATTTGTAGGTGTTTAACAACATCTAATCGTCTTCTTGGTCCAAATCAAGGTAATCTCTTCTTAGAACCCTAGTTTCTTGAATTTGGGTTTTTCCTTAGATTTGTGATTCTTACCCGATCTCATCCGATCGGTTGTGTATTCTTGTTTGTCTTGACCGTAATCTTCAGATTTTGTTAACCGTTCATCGATTTTTATCGCCCGGATAAATGATTCTTGATTTCTTTGAGAACACTTAGACCTTGTTGTTTTTAAGATCGTTTAGGATTTCGATTAGTGTTATTGATTCGTGGTGATGTTATTTTCGTAGTATTCGTGGGACTGCCAAATCTTTGGTCGTTTTTGGAAGCTCGAGAACTATCCGACCGTGTCCATTCGTTGTTCAGTTGCTCGTGGTGTCGAGGCAAGTACCTTGTCCATACGTTTCATGTTTCGTAGGCATAATTATTAATAAATAATTTTATGCGAAACTCAATGTTTAATGAACGTAAAAAGGGATCGGCATGTTCTTGATAAATATTGTCTTTCAACGATAATTCGTGTACTTCGTGAATATATGTGTTCTCAGAATATCTGTGTTGGTTTTGTATGTTGAAAGATGCTATGATCACTTTGAGTGAGTTTAATAGACCGTAATCCTTTGTCGGGGATTACGTAATGTTATGTGTACTTGTTCAGTAAGAACGTAATGTGTGTGATATTAGTTGTTACTCCTTTGAAAGGAGGCTATGATGTTTAAGTGTTGCTTGGCTTGATGTTCTTCTCATTATTATGTGATCGTTGAAAGTGATGTGCCTCCGGGTAGGATTGATAAATCTCCGAGATCCATACTTGTTAGTATGAGTCGGGCGTGGCCGTAGGGTTATCCAATCCGGGTATGTCTTGCGATGACTCCGAGGTTTGGGGCTTGCTAGCCCGATGCCAGGATAACTTGTGGGGGTTATCATCGGGTATGTCTTGCGGGGACTCCGAGGTTCGTGGCTTGTTAGCGCGATGCCGGGATAACTTATGGTTGTGGTTTGTAATGGTTCTGTGACTGTTGTCACGAGGACATGTGATTTGGTATGGTTTCCTATTGGTTTATTCACTCGGGTATGTTCTGCGGGAGCATCTGAGGTTCGTGGATTGTTAGCACGGGACGCGAATAATCCTTAGGAACATGTGTTATGTGATTTGGGTCGTGGACCCTGTGTTATGTGATTTGGGTCGTGGACCCTGTGGCTTACAATTTGGGTCTTGGACCCCGTGTATTGTGAATTGGGTTGTGAACCCGTGTTTTATTATTGGAACCCGTGTGTTATGATTTTGAGCCGTGTCCCCAAGTGTTTTCGAATGACTTGAGAATTCCTTAATTCCAAATGTTTTCAAACTCCCGAGATCGTAAAATATTTTGTATGAGATACATGGTTCTATTCCTACCTTTTATAAATCAAACTGTTTTGATTAAGTGAATTATCTCGGGAAATATTTATAAGATTATTATATTCTTGAAGCACGTTGTGTATGGCTTGTACTTCTGTTTTATACTTGCACTAGCAAAACAGTGGAGTTTTGCTAACCCCCGAGTATTCGGGGGGTGGATGTCTGTATTGCGTCCAGGTACTTGTAGGTTGCTGGGGAGCGAACCACAGGATCGGTATGGAGGGTGATGGAAGACGACGATACTAAACACATAAAGACCAATCGTAGAGTATGTTGGGTAGTCTTGTTGGTTATTTCTCCGATGTATTGTTACCCCGATTTATGGGAGCGTTATTGTATTCCAGCCCCTGTGCGGGTATGAGTTTTGGGAAAGAATCTTGTATGTAATGTTGTGTGTGTTGTGATAAAAGACCAAAATGGTCTAATGGTCCTTTACGTAGCCATGTCGGCATGTGAAGTGATGCATTGTTTTGTATTTAGCCTGGTAGATCCTCGCGGAGAGGGTCTGCGACGCTGTAATATTCCCGAGTGGTTTGGGGGTGTTACACAAATGACTCAGATGGGACAACTGATGGAGACGATGCATAACTCAACTACTCAAAATCAACAGGCTCCTCCGCCGCCACCTCAGAGGCAAGAGAGGGGTGTGAGCAGTATCATTGGCGACATCTCTCGCCAGAGACCACCTACTTTTGAGGGCTCATCTGAGCCGGCAGATATTGTTCACTGGCTTGAGCATTTCGAGAAGTTGTTTGCTATGGTGGAGTGTCCCGAAGGGCACAAAGTTTCAGTTGCGGCTTACTATCTTGGTAAGGGCGCACATTCATGGTGGTTATCGTTGAAGCCCACCGACGGATCTTGTACATGGGATCAATTCAGGACTCTCATGATGGAGAGGTATTATCCGGCCCCACTCAGGGAGGCCAAGTTGTCAGAATTACTCACTCCCGACCTCTCAGCGGACGATGATGTTCTCGCCATCGCCGAGAAATTTCAGGAGCTACTTCCTTTCGCCTCGTCCATTATTCACTCTGAGGCGGACAAGATCAAGTATTTCAGCAAGAGGTTGAAGCCTCGTATGCGGATGCAGTTGCTTAATCACAATTGCACCACTCTGGCCGAATTCATTGAGAAAGCTCTTACTTATGATCTTATTGCTAAGGAGATTGTTAAGCAACAACCTTCATCTGCTGGCAAGAAGTCAAAGAATCGTAATCAGTCTGCCGGCAGTCAGGCCACTTTCAAGAAACCTCGTGCGGACTCTACTTTTTCTGAGCGACCTCCTATGGCGCCTAGACCCGTGGAATCTCAGTCATGAGCGGCCAGTTCGGCCATCACCTGTTTCAACTGTGAAGAACAAGGTCATTTCAGCACCAAGTGTCCGAGGCAGACTGTCACGTGCCATAGCTGTGGGATTGCTGGGCATAAGGCCCGTTTTTGCCGAAGAGACTCTAAACCTACTCCGGCGTCATATTAGGTCCCGAGACATTCAGCGGTGCAGAAACAGGCTACTCAGTCCGCGTCGTTCAAGACGATAGGAGCAAATAAAGGCGGAGCCAAGAGCTATCAGACGGGAGCGTCCGGTTCGGGGACCGGCAAGCCCCGAATTTATGAGATGAAGAAGACCGACGATCCAGAGGCCCTAATGATCTCAGGTACACTCGATATTCTATCTCAACCTGTGTGTACCCTTTTTGATACTAGTGCATCGCATTCATTCATTTTCGAGTCATGTTTGAGTAGCTACGTCTGGGTAGTGCTACTAGTTGTGAGCCTTATGTCATTGGTCTACCTGATGGTAGAAGAATTATCGGGAATCGTGAGATTAAGGATTGTCCGATTCAGCTTCATGGCCATGATTGGTTAGCAGACCTAATCGTGGTAGATTTACCAAGAGACGGCGTCATCCTGGGTATTGATTGGATGGATTGTCACGATGCCGTCATTAGTGTCCGTAAGCGTCTGGTCACTATCATTTCAGACGATGGGGTCGAATGTGTATTTCAGGGAAGTAATCCCAGCTGTTCCGGGAGAGTCATCAACTTGATGAAAGCAGTGAAATTACTCAGTCAGGGGTGTGTCAGTTATTGGTGCTATATGACCAAGACCGAGAAACCATCAGTAATGTTGATGGATATTCCTATAGTGAGAGAATATGCTGATGTATTTCCAAACGATATACCTGGCTTGCCTCCACAGAGAGATGTGGAATTCATGATTGAGTTGGAGCCCGGTACCGTACCGGATGGCCCCGACCAAAATGCAAGAGTTGAAGAATCAATTAGAGTATTTGACCAAGAAGGGTTATATTCGACCGAGTGCGTCCCCGTGGGGAGCACCAGTGCTATTTGTCAAGAATAAGGATGGTTCGTTCCGCTTGTGTATTGATTACCAGGAATTGAACCGGGAGACGATCAAGAATAAGTATACTCTACCCCGTATCGTTGATCTTTTGTATCAACTTTAGGGAGCTTCAGTATTTTCCAAGATCAACTTAAGATCTGGATATCATCAGTTGCGAATTCGAGAGTCGGATATCGCAAGGACGGAGTTCCGAACACACTATGGTCATTATGAGTTTGTGGTAATGCCGTTTGGGTTAACTAATGCACCTGCGGTATTCATGGAGTTAATGAATCGGGTTTTCATCGACTATTTGGATCAGTTCGTGGTTGTCTTCATTGATGACATTTTAATTTATTCCCGTGACCGGGAGGAGCACGAGTTTCACCTTCATCAAGTGCTCGACGTGTTGAGACGAGTGTAACTTTATGGAAAGTTTTCCAAATGTGAGTTCTGGATGTCCGAAGTGACATTTCTCGGACATGTAATTTCATCAGATGGAGTTCGTGTCGACCCTCAGAAGACGGAGGCTATCCGAGATTTGCAACCTCCAAAGAATGTTAAGGAAATCCGAAGTTTCCTCGGATTAGCTGGTTATTATCGGCAATTTGTGGAAGGATTTTCTAAAATCGCTCAACCCATGACGAACCTTTTAAGGAAAGATAAGAAATACATGTGGTCCGACGCGTGTCAATAGAGTTTTGAGGAACTCAGGAGTCGGTTAATTTCAGCACCTGTCCTTTCTTTACCACAAGGGACGGAAGGATTTGTGGTTTATAGTGATGCGTCCGGGCAGGGTCTCGGATGTGTACTAATGCAGAACGGGAAAGTTATTGCTTATGCTTCACGGCAATTGAGACCTTACGAGGTTAATTATCCGACCCACGACCTGGAGCTAGCAGCCGTGTTATTCGCATTGAAGATTTGGCGTCATTATCTTTATGGCATTACCTGTCAGATATTCACCGATCATAAGAGTTTAAAGTATATATTTTCTCAGAAGGAGTTAAATATGCGATAGAGACAGTGGTTGGAACTAATCAAAGATTATGATATTGTGATACTTTACCACCC